>PVHP010004568.1:0-70517 GCA_004024765.1 Zapus hudsonius | reverse complement strand
TGCCCAGTTTCCTCAGTGGTCTGGCTGGACTTTCGACTCGGAGCCAACACACATGTGTAAAAGAGCTGATCACAGTGTTGAAGACAATGAGGTCAGGAACTAAGTGTCCAGAGATCTGTTGAAGACAGCAGGTGAGCTTAATGTGATGGCATTTGTCATCAGAAAGCATGTGTGTTCTGGATCAGCAGAGTCCAGCTGGTCATACCCCTAAATCCCTTCCTTTAACAAATGTTTATAAGGATTATCCAAAGCTGTAAGTTTCTTACCCTTTGCTCATACAATGTACCACTTGTTCATATATTACTGGTTTGTGTTATTAGGTTTTTTTTTTTTTTTTAAGAACACCAGGGCCACCACCTTGTGGATCTGGTGTATGTGGGTCCTGGGGAATTTAACCCAGGGCCTTAGGCACTGGAGGCAAGTGCCTTAACCGCTGAGCCATCTCTCCAGCCCTATTACTGGTTTGTGGCTGTTCACTAAAAGTGCCACTGAACACCTGAATGCAGAGGAAGCCACAGCCACAGTAAGATCAGAGCAGCGGTGACAGCAGGTATAGCAGGTTTACTAATGGCTTCAACTAAGTTTCTTTCTCTTCAGCTTCTTTTTTCCTCAGGCTGCAGCTAGAGGCAGCTAGTTGACTCCTGGATAGGACTTAGGTCTATTTCTCAGGCTCTGGGTAGGAAAAGTCTAGGAATTCTATAAATTCAGGGCTGGCCCCCATAATAGGGCATGGTAACATTTTTGTTTTTTGAGGAACATCTATACTTGTTTTCATAGTGGCTAGACAAACTTATTTTCCCATGAACACTATATATGGATTTCTTTACCACCATATACTCACCTGCTTTTGTGCCATCTTGAGGACAGCTATCCTGAATGGGTGAAATGGAATATGATTTTTTTATTTTTAATTTTTAATTTATTGTCCATAATGAGTTACAACATTTAGTGGGCAAACAATGAGTTGTTATCCCCAATTCCCCGCTGCCCTCCCCTCCCCCCTCCACTGGATAACCTCCTCCATGGGTCGTCTGGATCAGTCCTTGTGACAGGGGACCATGGATAGCCTAGTATTCAGCCAGGTTCTCCTGGCCATGCCTCTGCATAATCTCCTCCACCACGGCTCTTACAATCTTTCCGCCCCCTCTTCCGCAGAGTTCCCTGAGTCGTGGTGGATGAGTATTAAGGTGGAATATGATTTTGATTTGTATTTCCCTGGTGCCTACATATATTGAAAAAGTATCATTGATGCCCGCATCCTCCACCAAAAAAACCCCAAAAAACAAAAAAAAAAATCACATATTTATTGACCATTTATTTGTACTTTTTGCAAATTGTCTGTTCAGCTCATTTGTCTACTTTTTGATTGGATTATTTGTTCTTTTTTTTGGTATTTAATCTTTTGAGTTCTTTAGTCCTCTGCTAGATAAGATTTCTCTGTCATTGCTGGGTGTGGTGGCGCACGCCTTTAATCCCAGCACTCGGGAGGCAGAGGTAGCAGGATCACCATGAGTTCAAGCCCACCCTGAGACAGGCTCAGACTTTGTAGTCCAGAGAGGCTGGCCTCAAACTTGTGATTCTTTTTGTTTTCTTTTTATTATCTTTCTTTCTTTATTTGTAAGCAGAGAGAGATAGAGAGACAAATAGAGAGGCCTCCAGCCTCTGAAAACAAACTCTAGATACAGATGCATGGGTATCAAGCTGTATATGGGTACTAGGGACTCGAACTCAGGTTGTTAGGCTTTGTAGGCAAGAACTTTAACCTTTGAGCCATGTCTCCAGTTCCTCAATGATTCTTTTTAGTCTGATCATTTAGTCTCCATTTTATTAATTTCTAACCTGGTCTTTGTTATTTCTTTCCATCTATTAATTTTGTATTTGGCTTCTTGCTTTTTCGAAGAGCTTAGGTTGCATGATTAATTATTTGAGCTCTCTCTGATATCTACATGTATGCACTTTTAGCTATAATCCTGCCTCTTAGAGCAGAGGTCTCAGAGATGCTGTCGTGGCAGACAGATGGTTAATTCCGAAAAGTTGTGAGTGGGAAGAAAGCTGAAATCAGTACAACTACTGAAAGAGTTAACTGCAGGGAGGCTGAACTGCAAACCTCGAAGATGAGACAGAGAGGTTAGAACTGCAGTGTCTCACTTCTGTAAACCCTGCCTAGATGTAAGAATGACAGGAACCCTTCACTCGGGGCCTGAGCCCTTTGGGAATGATTCCAGCTCTGAGGCCCCTGGGTTAATCAACTCCTCTACTTCCACCCATTCTGGCGTTGGGGTGATCTCTCCTGAGACGCTCCCGTAACCCTGTTAAATTGTGATTTTCTTCACATTTGATTCTACGAATTTTTAAAATCTCTTGGAGTTTTTTCAATGCTTCTTCGTTTATAGTCTAAATTTTCTATAATCAGTAGATCTTTTTGTAATTAAAAAAGTCTTACTTGGCGTAACGATCTGCTTCTGGCATAAATTTCCACATGGTAAGTATCAGATTCATCAAAATTGCCTTCTGACTTAACTTCCAACAATGTTGGGTTTCCAACAATTACTTTCACTGGAGGGATGTTAAGTATCGGCATTCCTATGGAAACAATATCAACAGTTAACACTACCTAGTGAAAGCTGCAAACACAGCTTAGCAGTGATTGAGAACTTTAATCATTCTTTAAAAAACTTCACAAGTATTGTCTATTTTCTCAGAAATATTCTTCTTCCTTTCACTGGTCTTTCTTCAAATATAGATTAAAGTCACTTGGACAGTACTGGTTATGGTAGCTCCTAGGCAGTTACTTTTAGAACCAATTGTCCACTCTTACAGAGCCAAAGGTGGTTGCGTTCCCTTTCAATGACTGTTAATATCCTTTAAAACATTTTTTAATTTAAAGAGTTATTTTTTAAAAAATTATTTATTATTTATTTACAAGCAGAAAGAGATAGAAGGGAGACAGAGAGAATGGATGCACCAGGGCCTCTAGCTGCTGGAAACGGACTCCAGATGCATGGGACATTTTATGCATCTTGCTTTACGTGGGTACTAGGGAATTGAACCTGGATCGGTAGGCTTTGCAGGCAAAGCATCTTAACCACTGAACAATCTCCTCCAGCCCTCCATTAAAACATTTTTGTTGTTATTATTATTTGTTTCAGATAAGCCCTCTAGAGAAACTTACAAAGAACTAGGCAAAACAGTCCAGTGTCTCTGACTCACTAGATGACCTAGGGTAATACTAAATTCTCCACCTAGTGGCATGCCCAGCTCCCATTTTTAAAATTTTCTACTTTAAAAATTTTATTTATTTGCAGAGAGAGAGAGAGAGAGAGAGAGAGAGAGAGAGAGAGAGAGAGAGAGAGAATGGTGATCCTCTTACTTGTCTCCCAAGTGCTGGGATTAAAGGCATGCACCTCCACACTAGGCTGATTTTTAAAAAATATTTTATTTATTCATTTTCAAGCAGAGAGAGAGAGAGAGAGAGAGAGAGAGAGAGAGAGAGAGAGAGAGAGAGAGAATGCACTAGGCCCACCACCTTGTGGGTCTGGCTTATGTGGGTCCTGGGGAATTGAACCTGGGGCCTTAAGCACTGGAGGCAAGTGCCTTAACCGCTGAGCCATCTCTCCAGCCCTAGGCTGATTTTTTTTTTAAATGTGCAGTGTATGACCTTGAACTGGAACTGAACCTGTGCAGTTCCTGATACCCATTCCTGATAATGATCTCCTATATAAGTGTGTATATATTTCTCCTTCCATTGTCCATGGAGACACTGCTTTAGGAATCATTCCCAGTGTACTCCTACTTGTTGCAAGTAACAAGCCTGTTTTTGGTCTTTTCCAGACAGAGTCTCACTCTAGGCCAGGCTGACCTTTAACTCATAGAGATCTTCCTACCTCAGCCTCCAAAGGGCTGGGACTAAAAACTTTTATTTTCAGTTGAGCCATAGGGGACAGGAGGCAAATAAGCTTTGGACACTTACCTGTTATGAGTAAAGTATCACAAAGGAGAAGAAAACATCTAATTAAGGGCTGGTGAGATGGCTCAGTGGTTTAAGGTACTTACCAAGCCTGAAAGGATGATGACCTCACTTTGATTCCCCAGTACCTATATCAACCCAGATCCACAAAGTGGCACATATATCTGGAGTTCATTTGCAGTGGCTGGAGGCCCTGGTGCGCCCATACTCACTCTTTTTTCTGTCTGCTTCTTTCTCTTTCAAACAAATAAAAAATAAATCTTAAGGCCGGGCGTGGTGGCGTACACCTTTAATCCCAGCACTTGGGAGGCAGAGGTAGGAGGATCACCAGGAGTTCGAGGCCAGCCTAAGACTACATAGTGAATTCCAGGTCAGCCTGGACTAGAGCCAGACCCTACCTCAAAAAACCAGAAAAAAAAAATCTAAATATGCTTCTAGCTTCACTAGCTCTTAGTTAACCTAAAATATCAATAATTTTTGATATGACTAAGTAATGCATCAATAGCCTTCCATTTGTTTTGTTGTAGATAATAGCTCTGGTGTGTGGTTGCAACTTTGCATATATATATATATATATAAAGTAACATATA
The DNA here is from genome assembly GCA_004024765.1 of Zapus hudsonius. NCBI lineage: Eukaryota > Metazoa > Chordata > Mammalia > Rodentia > Dipodidae > Zapus > Zapus hudsonius. Next base: position 65,960 of record PVHP010004568.1, on the reverse strand, counting down.
TATTATATATATAAACAAATATATATATATATACATATATATTTGTTTTAACTTTGCAAAGATTTGAAAGCTGCTTCACTGGAAGCTGCAGATATCTGATGAGTGACTAAAATGGGATTAGGGCTGGAGAGACGGCTCAGGGGTTAAGGCACTTGCCTGTAATGCCTAGCAACCTGGGTGTGGTTCCCCAGTACACATGTAAGGCCAGATGCACAAAGTAGGGCATGCATCTGGAGTTCATTTGCAGTGGCTGGAGGACCTGGCATGTCCTTTCTCTCTCTCTCTCTCTCTCTCTCTCTCTCTCTGCTTACAAATAAAATGGGGGCTGGGAAAATTGCTCAATGATTAACACTTCCTAATTGTTTAACTGGAGATTTTGCTAAAATGCAGTTTAAGCAGGTCAAGAGTAGGGTCTGAGATCGCGCATTACTAACAAGTACCCAGAAGACATTCTTGAACCACACTGTTGATACTGTGAGTGAGGGGATTCTTCAGCTCAGTTGACTGGCCTAGTAGAGAAAAATTGGATAGCTCTTATTCTCTCAACTTCTAGGAAACATAGACATCAACTTAGTTTTTACTTGATAATATGGAATTTTTGCATGGATGTTTGATTTTTAGCCTGATCTGTTAGAACCCAGTGCAGGAGCTTAATCTAACAAAAGGCAGCCTCTGAAATTGTTAACAATCTTTTGTAAGTTTATTATTACTTGATAAGAGAAAAATTGTGAGATGGTCTTAAATTGAATTACATAAGGCTAGAGGGTGGAAGGGGGGAGGTAAGATAATTTAATCAGCCAGAAACCAATATAAGATTGCTTTACATTCCTGAATATAAATTAAGACCTTGACTTAATCCCATAATGGTCTCCACCAGGTACAACTCTGTTTGTGTATAAAATTTCTAGACTACTAACCACACCTAATCAAGGAGGCTGGTAACCTCCAGCAACAAGTGCTTCTTATTGATGGTGCATCTTTCTCAAAGTTTTTCCTGCTATGGGTCTTTTTAAAAACTGTTCTCTATAGCCTACATATATATAGCCTATATATGTAAATAATTTATGCTTTCCTATTCCAGCAGACCTTTTCTCAACTGCTCTCTGCACTGCTGCAGGGAGCTGTCCCCGAACCTACTACTTTTTTTTTTTTTTTTTGGCTAGTGTCTGCAATGGCTCAATAAACCTATTTACTTCAGAGAAATCTCAACCTTGAGAGTTTTGGTTTCATATACTTTATGTATGTACGTCATGTATGTTATGGATGTATTTGTGTGTGCTACGCATATGTGGAGGTCAGAGAAAACTTCCAGGTATCTATGCTCCACTTAAAAAATTATTTATTTTTTTGAGAGAAAGTGAGAGAGAGAGAGGAAAGAAGGAGGCAGAGAGAGAGAGAGAGAGAGAGAGAGAGAGAGAGAGAGAGAGAGAGAGAGAGAGAGAATGGGCACTCCACAGCCTCCAGCCACTGCAAACAAGTCCCAGACGCATACACCACCTTGTGCATCTGGCTTTATGTGGGTCCTAGGGAATCAAACTCAGGTCCTTCTGCTTTGCAGGCAAATGCCTTATCCGTTAAGCCATCTCTTCAGCCCCTATTTTTAAGATAGAGTATCTTCATTTATTTGTTTATTTGCACGTGTGTGTAGGAGTTTGCCATGGTCTCTTGTCACTGCAAACCAATGCTGGCCACTTGCACCACCGTTTGCATCTGGCTTTGTGTGCATGGCTGAGAAATTGAATCCAGGCTGGCAGGCTTTATATGCAAGCATATGAGCCATTCCTTCAGCCCTTCACATGCTTTAATAATTAATAAATGCTTGGAAAAATGAGGACTCATATTACATATTAAACCTATTTGGGGCTTGAATTATACACCTAAAATAAATATAACAATACCAAAGTGATTAAAAGGTTTTCATTTCAGAGGACAACAAAAATTCACACACACACACACAAAAAATCACACTAAAATGTAGTGTAAGTTTGGACTGTGCATTTATCCTTTTGTCTTCATCTTACAACATAAAGATTATATTCTCAAAATTTAGGGTAATTATACACATGAAATAATGTGTGAAAAGATCACTTAATAAAGAGCTTTAAAACACAGCCAATGCTCAATAATTAGAAGTTACCATAGTGTTTCTCAAATCACAGCAATTATGGAAATCAAAGTAAATATGGAAGCATATATGTTACACAGAAGAAATAACTGCTTTTGATTTTTTTCCCCAATAAAAACAAGCTTACCAATTGTGTTAGGTATAATCTTAAGTATGAAGTCTTGAGAGTTTCCCACGTCAATGTATTTCACCAGGCTGAGGGACAGTGTCTCGTCATCTACTTGTTGGAACCAGTAATGACAGGGTCTTTCAAATATCTTCCATTTTCTTCCATGAATTTGCCCAAAGTTATATAAGAACCAAGAGTCCACTGCAAAGGTCATATTGGCCAATATATTGTCAGGCATAGTAGCCAGGGACATAGCATTCTTAGCATCTATAATGTTTATGATCAGGAAGCTGCTATAACCAGGAATCATCACAGTCTTCTCTATATCTGACTCTTGAAATGTGGCATCAGCGACTGGGAGATTAAAAAAAAAAAACAGTTGTTCATTAAGCACAGGGGTAGACATAACTAATCAATATCCGAGCTTATAAAACTCTAATTTTAGCTGCATGGTTCATTTCTTTAATCCCAGCACGCCTGAGACTGAGCTAAGAGAATCTGAGTTCACAGCCAGCCTGGGCTACAGAGTGAGCTCCAGGTAAGTTTGGACTTGGACTAGAGTGAGACCCTGCTTCAAAACAAACAAACAAACAAAACTACAATTTTAAAAAAAATATTTATTCATTTTCAAGCAGAGAGAGAGAGAGAGAGAGAGAGAGAGAGAGAGAGCGCACCAGGGCCACCACCTTGTGGGTCTGGTTTATGTGGGTCCTGGGGAATTGAACCCAGGGCCTTAGGCACTAGAGGCAAGTGCCATAACCACTGAGCAATCTCTCCAGCCCCCAAACTACAATCTTAACCTGAGATTACAATTGAAAATTTCAGATTTTAATTCAACCTATTTTCTGAATATGTCACACACAAATGTATACTTTATTTATTTATTTTTGTTTTTCGAGGTAGGGTCTCCCTCTAGCCCAGGCTGACCTGGAATTCACTGTATAGTCTCAGGGTGGCCTTGAACTCACGGCAATCCTCCTACCTCTGCCTCCCGAATGCTGGGATCAAAGGCATGCGCCACCACGCCCGGCTCCTCTCATCTATCTTTTATCTCCTGTCTGTCTGTCTGTCTGTCTGTCTGTCTGTCTGTCTGTCTGTCTATCTATCTATCTATCTATCTATCATCGATCCATCTATCTATCTATCTATCTATCTATCTATCTATCTATCTATCTATAATCTATTTATCTATCTATCGATCCATCTATCTATCTAGTATCTATCTATAATCTATCTATTTATCTATCTATCTATGGATCCATCCATCTATCTATTATCTATCTATGTATCATCTGTCTATCTATCTATCTATCTATCTATCTATCTATCTATCTATCTATCTGTGATCTACCTATCTGTTGTTGGTTGAATGTGAATGTTCTCCACAGGCTCAGGTGTTTGACGGCTGGTGGTATTGCTCTGGGGATATTGAGAAATCCACATGGTTAATACTACCAATTTTAGGACTTACTATAAAGCTGTAGTCTTTCAGACAGTGTGGTAGTTGGAAAGGAACAGAAAAATATTTATGAAACAGAACAGAAAAAAATATAGAAATGAACTCACATAAATATAGTCAATCAACCTCTCTCACAAAAAAGCAAAGGAAAGTCAATGGAGAGAGTATCGTATTTTGAACAAACACTAGAACACTGGATCATCTATAAATTAGAAAAAGGACTTACAACTTTCATGAAATTATCTCAAAATGAATCATACACCTAAAAAGTAAAATGCAAAAATTTAGAACTTCTTGAAGACACTCTGGACAACTTCGGCAGTAAGTTCACAGATGCAAAACTGAAAATAGGATCCACAAGTGAGAAAAAGGATACATTGCATTTTATTAGAATTACATTTCTGTTTTGTGAAGCACACTGTTAACTGAATGAAAAGACAGGCTGTAGACTGAGAAAATATATGCAAAACACATATATGTGTAAATATACAAAGAACTCTTAGAACTTCTAAAGAAAAGACAGGAGCTGGAAAGATGCTCAGTGGTTAAAGGTGCTTGTAAAGTCTGTATACTGGCTTTGATTTTCCAGGACCCATGTAAAACTAGATGTGCAAAATGGCATCTGGAATTCATTTGCAGTGGCAGGAGGCGCTGGTGTACCTATATTCTCTCTCTTTCTCTCCTTCATAAATAAAGAAATAATAAAGAAAATCAAGCCGGGCGTGGTGGCGCATGCCTTTAATCCCAGCACTTGGGAATAAGAGGTAGGAGGATCACCATGAGTTCAAGGCCACCCTGAGATAGTGAATTCCAGGTCAGCCTGGGCTAGAGTGAGACCCTACCTCAAAAAACCAAAAAAAAAAAAAAAAAAAAAAAAAAAAAAAAAAAAAAAAAAAAAAAAAAAAAAAAAAAAGAAAATCAGGCATGGTGGCACATGCCTGTAATCCTAGCACTTGAGAGGAAGAGGCTTAGTCTACAGAGTGAGTTCTCAGCTAGCAAGACTCTGTCTCATGAAAACAAAAATGAAACAAAGCAGCCCATCCCAAACAAGCTAAACCAAAGAAACAAAGAAAGCAAAGAACCTTGGTGGTTAAAATGTAAAAGGTTCCCCATAGACTTATTTTGAATGCTTAGTCCCCATCTGGTGGTCCTGTCTGGAAGGTTGTGGAACCTGTGAGAGGTGGAGCCTTGTTGGAGGAAGTGTGTCACTGGGGTGGGCCTTGAGTTTGTAAGTCCAGCCCACTTGTGGTTGGCCTCTCTTGGCTTCCTCCCTGCTGATGTAAGAATGCCACACTGGCTTCCTGCTCCTGCCATGATTCCCTATCATGATGGACTCTCTCTCCTGAAACCAAGCTGAAAATAAATTCTTTCCTTCCCAGTAATGAGAAAATAAGTAACTGATACACTGACTGTTTAAAAATGGTTAAAATATCTGGGAAGACATCTCAACCCAATATACACTGAAGAAAAAAGGCATGTGACAAGATAACATTGTATATTATCAGGGGATTGCAGATTAAAATAATGAGGTACCACCATGTACCCAAGTAGAGTGGCGAAAACCAAGACATTCCTAGTGAAATACTGGTGAAGACACAAAGCTTGTTGCTTGATTCATTTTTAGTACAAGAGGAAAACTGAACAGCCACTCTAGAAGATAGTCTAGAAGGTTTCCACAAAGATAAAGCATATGATCTGGCAGTCACACTGCTATGCATTTACTGAAAAATGTTGAACACTGAGGCCCATGCGTGACTATTCGCAAGGCCCAGTCTGATAGGCTTATTTAGAATTTCTCAAAGTAGAAAAAAAACAAGAGGTGCTTTTCAATAGGCGAGTGGATTTGCTGTCTCATCTACATGCAGCAAAATATCATCCAGAAAGTGAGCTACAAAAACACAAAAAGACATGGACTGAAATGCATGTTTCTAAGTAAAAAAAGACAGTCTGAAATGGCTAGATGCAATACTATTCCAAGTTGATAACAAGAGCCGGAAAAGACAAAACTATAGAGACAATAAGAAGATGAAGAGTTGCCAGAGATATAGAAGGAAAAAATGGAACAGATGAAGGGCAGACTGATGAGTAGGTAGAGTTTAGACCATTTCAGGGCAGTGACTCCATGATGGGGAATATAGGACACTTGCATTTATCAAAACCCATACCACTTCTCCACACAAAAGAGTGATCCCTGATGTAAACTATGGGCATGTGTTACTTTATGAATTCTCATTATTATGCAATGCATACAGGCTCATCAATTGCAACAAACATATTGCATAACTGGTAGATGTTAAAAATAGGAAAACCGAGCCGGGGGACACATAACATATAGAAACTCTCACTACTGTTCGTTTTTTTTTTTCTTCTGTAAATCTAAGACTGCTCTTAAAATTAAAGTCTTTTATTGAAAACTCCTCAAAGTGCTAAGAGCAAGTGACTTTTGAGTTCTCATCACTAAATGAAATACCAATATCACCCCCTCCAAGACTCAGGGACCACTGTGGAAGAGTGTGGAAAGAATGCGAGGGTGAGAGGCTGGGGAGGAGTGCTGTGTCACACTGCCTTCCAGACATGAAGTAGCTGTTGGATTCATGGCCTCATAGCAAACATCGTTACCTGTATAGGAACCACACAACAGTGAGCCAGCCCATCAACTTTCTGTCCTGGATGGTGCAGGAGGGCCAAATACAAAAACCAAAAATCGCAAGCTCCCCCAGACTCCAAACAACACTAACAACAACAACGGAAATGACATCAAAGTAGAAGGACGAGTTGGGAAGGAAAAGGGGTTCACAGACTAAGGAGGTTGCTCAGTGGGTAAAGGTGTTTGCTTGCAAAACCCAAGGGCCAGATGCATCCTGGGTTTGATCACCCAGCATCCACGTAAGGCCAGATGTGCCAAGTGGCGGATGTGTCTGGAGTTTGTTTGCAGCAGTAAGAGATCCTGGTATGCCCTCTGTCCTCTTAAATAATTTAAAAAATATTTTTATTTATTTATTTGAAAGCAGAGAGAGAGGCAGAGAGAGACATGGGTACACCAGGGCCTCAGCTACTACAAATGAACTCCAGATGCATGTGGCACTTTATGCATCTGGCTTTACGTGGGTGCTGGGGAATTGAACTCTGGCCCTTAGGTTTTGCAGGCAAGCACCTTAACTGCTGAGCCATCTCTCCAGCCTCCCCCCAAATTTTTTTTTAAAGAAAAAGGGGTTCAGTGGAAGGGGGACAAGATGAGGTAATAGGAGGGGATGATGATCAAAATATCTTATACACATATATGAAAAAATATACACATAGGTGAAAATTATCAATGACAAGTTAAAAATGAAAGTCTGTTTATTTTTAAAAGTTTAAAAAATTGAAAATTATCCATGGAAAATTCGAAGCTGCAAGAAGGAACCATGTTACCTGCAGACCAAGTACCATGTGCGAGTGTAAATGATACAGTATGTTGACATAGGTTATAATCACTATTTTAAAAAGCAAAGGCAGGGTCTCATCATTTGGAATATTAGCTCCATCCGGAGAAGTGGGGTAGTTTGGCCTTTAGGAATGATTTGAGGGACATGATGGTCAGGTTTCTTCTAAATCTTTGCTCTGTTACTAAGGAAGTTCCCTCTGCAGTGTTTCAGCTGCCTGTGCATGGCTTTCTGTATTGTCTGCATGGATAATATTTGTAACAAATACAAATTCATACACAAACCTCGGTACATTTTGAATTCCTAACAAGGATAAGTGAGAGTAAATTTTTAACAAATTTTATTCATTTATTTGCAAGGAAAGCAAGAGAGAGAGAGAGAGAGAGAGAGAGAGAGAGAGAGAGAGAGAGAACCAAGGCCACCACCTTGTGGGTCTGGCTTATGTGGATCCTGGGGAATTGAACCCAGGGCCTTAGGCACTGGAGGCAAGTGCCTTAACCGCTGAGCCATCTCTCCAGCCCCCATCTCTTGTATTTTTATACTTACTATTCGGATCCAGTTTAAGCACATATCTGCTGCCGTTATTATGATGAATCGAAAGAGAGCTACGCAGACAAAGGCTTTCGCTTGCGTCTTCTATTCCAAAAGGCTCTTGAATGTCTGTGATCACTGAGGTCTGAAATCCTTCACGAGACTCGTGATACATTACTTTCTTGATGTAAGCTTTCCCGTCTTTACTAAAATCAAGCCAACAAACAATGAATGAGAAAGTTTACAAAAATATAATTTTCAAAACAAATATACCATTCCTGGCAAACATATAAATATGTGGTTATCATTTGTTCAAACTCATCAATAAAATGACATTTGCAACAGTAGGACACAATTTTTTTTTTTCAAGGGAGGGTCTCGCTCCAGTCCAGGCTGACCTGGAATTCACCATGTAGTCTCAGGGTGGCCTTGAACTCACGGCGATCCTCCTACCTCTGCCTCCTGAGTGCTGGGATTAAAGGCGTGCGCCACCACGCCTGGCTAGGACACAATTTTTTGCCTCTAAAGTTAGCAAAGATTACCTATCTCTGTATATTTTTGCATTGCTGAGGATTTAGCACAGGGACTCTTGAATGGTAGGCAAGTCCCCAGCCAACAAAGATTTTTAAATAACAGGATTTCATAGTGGCGAAAATTGAACAAGAATAGACCCTCAGATACTACTGATGGGATTGTAAATTAGGACAAGCTTCCTATAAACCAATTTGATATTCTAATACCTCCACCTGTGACTCCACTGCTCTGCTAATATAGATCTTTCTTAAGAAAATCATACTTGAAACATGGGGAAAGAGGAAGTTTTCTACACAGAGATATTCATCAGCATTATGGTAAACACTAGGAATATGTATCAAACGTAGGAAAATTAGATAAATGATATTCCATGATTTACTGATCCAACCTGTAGCCCATAGGTTACTTGTGTAAGAGGATAGCTGTGCATGTGGCCATTCAAAGTCATAAACTTATTTAAAACTTTTATGAGCAATTTTTGGAATTTTTTTGTAACTCATTTGCACAGTTCTCAAGTGCGAACTTTGTAGATGATCTTGGTAGTATTGTAATGTCAAAAGTTTGAAGGTGGGGCTGGAGAGATGGCTCAGTGGCTAAGGCACTTATCTGCAAAGCCTAAGGACTTGGGTTCAATTCCCCAGAGCCCACATAAAGCCAGATGCACAAAATGGCACATGCATCTGGAGTTTGTTGGCAGTGGTTGGAGGCCCTGGTACACCCATTCTCTCTCTCTCTTTCTCTTTCTCTCTCTCATAAATAAATAAAATATTTAAAAAGAAGTTTGAAGGTGCCCGATAGAGGGAAATGCAACTGCTAACATGGCATTTACAGAGTTCTTAATCACAATGACAATGGCCCCATTACAACGTTCAAATGAAAAGAACGAGGTAAAAAAGTATTAGAATGCATGGGAAAAGGGTTTGTGATAATTCATCAAGGTGTCAACAGTCATGATTTCTATTCTTTCTCTCTCTCTCTCTGTCTCATCATTAAAATTAATTTTGAAGCCGGGCATGGTGGCGCACGTCTTTAATCCCAGCACTCAGGAGGCAGAGGTAGGAGGATCGCCGTGAGTTCAAGGCCACCCTGAGACTACATAGTGAATTCCAGGTCAGCCTGGGCTAGAGCGAGACCCTACCTCGAAAAACCAAAAAAAAATTAATTTTTTTTGGGGGGTCAAGCTGCTTACAAATTTTGTCGGCTACATGAACCTGTAAAAAAATTTTAAAATTTAATTTAATCTAATATTTAACATTTTAATTTATATGTTTGAAAGTAGAGATACAGAGATAGAGATAGATAGATAGAGAGAGAGAGAGAGAGAGAGAGAGAGAAAATGGGCACACCAGGGCCTCTAGCCACTGCAAAAAACTTCAAATGCATGCACCACTGTGCATCTGGCTTTAAGTGGGTACTGGGGAATCAAACCCAGGTCCTTAGGCTTTGCAGGCAAGTGCCTTAACCACTGAGCAAATCTCTCCAACCCTAATCTAATTTTTTTTTGAGACAGGGTCTTACTATATATATAGTCCAGGCTGGCCTTGAATGTTTTTAAAAACTCTGCTACAATGCACATAAAATGTGACATTTTAGCACCACAATACACTCTATGGAAGAAAACCTGACCGCTTATATACCTTAGTAAAATTTAAAACTGCTCTGTGAAAAGATCCTGTCCTGAGAATTAGAAGAGAAGTCACAGACTGGGAGAGAAGATGAGACAGGAGAGGCTCTGGCCAACGAATGACTTCGACTGCCAGGGAAACTGGGCTCATAAAGTTGTAATGCAATCAAGAGGGGTTGACAAAGAAGACAAGCTGATGAGGGGGCCTGTCTGGTCATTCAAAAGCAACTATGGTCAAGTCTGTGTTGAGCCAGAGTTCCAGGAGCTTAACAGACAGTAAGACAAGTGCTGTGCTTGAGAACTTCTGGAAGGCCTAAAGACGGAAGGATAGTATCAACAGTACCAAAGGGATGAAAGAGATACAAATAATATTGTAAAAATAAATACGTTTTTTTTTCTAAAAGAACTTAATGTAGGAATTTTCTGTGTTTTTAAAAATGGGTTAAAATTTACTTCATGACCTGCCCACACCTGTCCATTTCTTCTAAACACAATGTTGTTCAAGTTCTCAGGACTCGGGAAGAACATAGCTATCCTCCCACACAAACCTCCCCTAGCCCAGTCCTGACAAATTCTTTCCCTCTTACAGAATGGTCCATCAGTCTCTGCTTACAGAACTTCAAAGCATGCGTCTCTTAGTAGAAAGTTTCAAAACCTCCCATATTCCTCCCACAAATCAGTTCCCAAAGATTGAATGCACGTAGTCAGGGTTCCAGCAGCACACCCTACTTTACTGGCAGAAAATTTCTGTTGTCGTATCATTCTTGCTTCTGAGGAAAAGCATCTGACCCAAAGCAAAGTTTTTATTTTGGCGTAAAGTCTCAAGGGGAAACTTCATGATGGTAAGGGAAAAGATAGTATTAGAACAGAGGCTGGACATCACCTCCTTGCCAACATCAGGTAGACAACAGCAGCAGGAGAGTAAGCTGAACTTGCAATAGGGAGCTGGCTCTAACACCCCTAAGCTAGCTGCTAATAACACACCTCTTCCAGCAAGGCTCTACTTCCCAAATTGCTATCATCTGGGGACCAAATATTCAAAACACATGAGTTTGTGGCATCTGATTCAAAACACCATGCTTATATAAGCCCCATGGGTTTCCTTTGAAGACTCATGATAAAGACTGAAGCAGGGTGGTAGACCACAGACAGCTCATTGGCGGTCTAGGCAACTCAGAGGATCAGAGAAAATGTGTGTGGTTTGAATGTATGGCCCCATAGACTCAGGTGTTTTATTAAAATTGAGTTTGCAGGTTCAACCCCTAGCAGGCAGACTCCTGGTATGAGGAGGTATGTCCCTGGAGGCAGATCTGAATTTCAGCCCAAAGGTATGCAGAGACGTCTGATCTCTGGAGGTCCTGCTTGCTGAAGGTTTGTGTTTGTTGCTCTTGGTTTTTGCTGGCTCTTTGGTTGTTTCTCTTTGTTTGGGTGTATGGAAGCAGCTTCTTCCACAGTTGATGTATGGAACTTTTCCATGCATCTGTAAGCCTGAAATAAACTCCTCTCATTAAACTGTATCTGGTCTGCATGTTCATCTCAGGATTTTGGAGCTGTAGACCAAATTTGGTACTAGATGAGTGGGGTGTTGTGAGATGAATCTAACCATGTCGATTTTGGTCTTTGGAACTTTTATGCTAGAGAAATGTGTAAGGACTTGGTACTTGTGACTGAAGATGCCTTACAAAGTGGTAAGCAAAATTTTATGGATTATTTTGGTGAGAGTTTAAAAATGCAGGATATGGAGAGAACCGTATTGGCTTATGAAATTTCAAAGCAGAAGGGAAGACAGCAGAGAACCTTGTTGGAATTGGGACACTGGAATAAAGGTTGGCTGTGTTCTGTTCACACTGTCCAGAGAGTTTAAGCAAGGTTAAATTTAAAAGTATGGACTTGTATGCTTGGTGAAAGATATAGAACTGAATGATGTATGGCTCATCACAGAAAAAAATTCTAGCAAGTTTAAAATTACGGGCACTGAGATTGGTTTTATGCCACTAAAACTGCTATTGTTAAACAGATTACTACCACCATTAAGGATGGGCCAACTGCTTATGTTGAAACAATGGAAAGATGCCTGAGGTTATTCCACCCAGGAAACACTGAATGGTAAAAATGTACTCTTTTTTGAAAGGAGATGACTGAAAAGAAAAAAAGTTGCTCTTCAAGGTCACAATTTATTTTCTTCCTGGATTAACAAAGTGGCTGTGTTGCTGCACACCTGATATTGGTTTTGGAAGCATGAAAAATGCATGGAGGTGGGTCACGCAGTGCACAAAGTTCCAGGAGCTGCTGCTGAGATACAGTGGCACATGAAGCATGTGAAACAGGGTGTGATGTCCCTGGTAGAGAGGCCAGTGAGGTCATTGTAAGATGGACTGTGGTTTGCAGTGGAGACCTGAAGATGGTTTGGATATAGAAGGATTGTGTAAAAGCTACCGAGAAGTACTGTTGGCTTGGGATGGAAATTTTCCCTGGCTACTCATCCCAGCTGGAGGGATTAAAATAGAAAATCCAGAGACTGTTATCACTGGTTGGACTTGAACTGCAGATAGCAGATGTTTAATGTTTAATTGATGGCTATTAATTATACTCTGGTCCAGTCTCTCCTTGTTATGCCTTATGGCAATGGAAATTTTTGCTCTGCCATTATATGTTTGAAGTATGTAATTTGTTTTGATTTTACAGAACTCACAGTTAAAAGATGGTCTTGTAGTTGGTAGAGACTATGGGGACCTTAGAAGTTGAACTGAATACAATTTGCAATGTGAGATGGTCATGAGTCTATTGGGGGCAAGGGGTGGAATGTGGTAGTTTGAATGTATGGCCCCATAGACTCAGATGTTTTATTAAAATTGAGTTTGCAGCTTTATCCCCTAGCAGGCTGACTTCTACTATGAGGGGGCATGTTACTGGGGGTGGCTCTGAATTGCAGCCCAAAAGTATGCAGGGAGGTCTGAGCTCAGGAGGGTCCTGCTTGCTGAAGGTTTGGGGTTACTGCTTTTGGTTTTTGCTGGGTGTTTGGTTGTTTCTCTCTGTTTGAATATATGGAAGCAGTTTCTTCCACTATTGATGGAACTTCCCCCTTGATATGTAATCTTGAAATAAATCCCTTCTGCTTATATACTTTGTCTGGTTTGATGTTCATCTCAGCATTGTGAACCTGTCTACTAAAAGGTGAAAACAGGCTAAAGCATCATCTACTTCTTTGAATTTTCTTTTATAGGATGCAAATGCTTTATTATTATTATTATTATTATTATTATTATTATTATTATTATTATTTGGTTTTTTGAGATAGGGTCTCACTCTAGCCCAGGCTGACCTGGAATTCACTATGTAGTCTCAGGCTGGCCTCGAACTCATGGTGATCCTCCTACCTCTGTGTCCTGAGCATTGGGATTAAAGGCGTGCGCCACCACGCCTGGCTTTGCAAATGCTTTTATCCCTAGGAGGCTCATTATACTCTTACTTGCAGGCTTCCAGAAAAGTGATGAGGAGTACTTGAGGGCGCTGTCTCTGGAGCTCTGCCTCCCAAACACCTTGGTACAAAATCTGTCAGCTGCAGTGAGAGAGAGCAGACACTCCTCTGCAGTGTGCAGAGAAAGACACTTTCCAGAAGAGCTTGGAAGGAAAGCATAACTCTATCCCTCTAGGAAGGAAGCAAGATGCTGAACTTCTGAGAGAAGTAGCTAGAATTATTTTGCTACTTGGAAGAGAGCAAGAAAGTTTCACCCATGATCGGGGGCTGGAGAGATGGCTCAGCAGTTAAGGCAGTTGCCTCTAATGCCTAAGGCCCTGGGTTTAATTCCCCAGGATCCACATAAGCCAAACCCACAAGGTGGTGGTCCTGGTGTTCTCTCTCTCTCTCTCTCTCTCTCTCTCTCTCTCTCTCTCTCTCTCTCTCTGCATCTCTCTGCTTGAAAATGAATAAATAAAATATTAAAAAAAAGAAAGTTTCACCCATGATCTAACTGCAACTATAAAGTAGTGTGTATCTGCTGCATGATATAATTTCTATGAATAGTTTTCATAGAAAAAACTTAATGAACCCTGACAAGCTGATTCTGACATTCACATGGGAGATTCACTGGTCAGGAAACTTAGCAGGAGCAGGTATTCAGAGGTGGGACGCAGTGACGAAGTCAGTGTGACATGAATTAGACAAAAACATCAGAAAACTAGAAGAGTAAACTCAGGACCTACACAAGTCATCAAAGTTGAGTCTTTTTTTTTCTGGAATAAATGAATAAATGGTTACACTACTCCACCTATTACTATCTGGATATCTAAGCTTTGGGCTCCCTATTCTTGACATGTCCAGCTGAGATTCTGTGTTCTCCAGGTCTGTGATTCTGGGTTTTGCTCATGCTCACTGCCTTTGAGCTGCCCATTCTCTCCTTTCTGTGCAAATTGAGCAAAGTCATGAAATCTTATCACAGATTATGTTTGGGTTTTAAAATATTCTGATCCTTAAACAGAATGATTACATGCCTTAAAAAAGCATTACAAAGCAAAAGCTAATATTAACATTGAGATGATATTAACCATATGTCAATCATTTATTCTTAATTAACTAATTTATTTATCATTTATGGTCACATAGATCCCAGGCTGGCCTCCAGGTTGTTATACAGTCAAAGATAATCTTAACTTCTGATCTTCCTGCCTCTACCTCTCATGTGCTGGCTTCACTTAGTGTTGGGCTGGGAGAGGTGGCACATACCTTTAATCCTAGAACTCAGGAGGCCACCCTGAGACTACATAGTGAATTCCAGGTCAGCTTGGGCTAGAGTGAGACCCTACCTTCAAACACAGGGACAATTGTCATGTAAGACAACTTGGAGTCTATAAATGTAATTTAGCTTTTTAGGAAAAAAAAAACCTCTACTGGACCAAGAAAATTATTCAAGCTCAAAATTTAGAATCTAAGACCTAGCGTGTTCCTTATATAAGTAGGAGCAAGTTATTAATTACCTAAAGTGAATCACTTTTCCATAGTGCATATTTTTAAACCTCTTTTTGTAGGCAGTGCTCATCGTCGTTTCATTGGTAGAAGGCACATATGCAAAAAACACCATTTCACTGGGGCTGATATATTGTGGAGCAAGTGCAGTCTCAAAGCCGAGATCGGGAGCCTGGAATTGGAAAAAAAAATATCCTGTATTTTAAATATTGCATGCTTCAATTGTGATGCAACTCAAATAATGAATTTATTTCCAGTTCATATCGAAACAATATTAGCCTCAGTTTAAGATCGCTGTGCCCCAAGATTGGGCTCATCCACATTCAGTCGGGAATGGTGGAGGAGCTCATGAGGTCTTCGTCCCTTCCTGAAGAGTTAGCTGCAGTTAACTGCTGTTGGGGAAGGAGGGACCCCTATTGTTTCAAAGGTCCATTCCCTGGGAAGCTCTCCATGCCCTGGTAGAGAACTCTCTGTTCATGCTCATGCAAGCAACCCTGATTCAACTCAGTGGGTTTCCTCCTAAAAGACATCAAAGTAGAAGTGGGTGTATTTGGATAGAAGAGGAGGTTCAGCGGGGGGACAAGAGAAGATAATGGGAGGTAAATATGATAAAAAATTTACTATATACATGTACAAAAACTGAACATGTCCAGTCATTCAATAAACTAAGCAATCAGGCTGCAGTGGACAGGTGTAGTGAGATGCAACTTACAATGTCAATGTGAAGAGCTGTGAGTTGCAGACTAGAATCAGTCACATTACCTTGACTGTACAGAATCTTGTTAGAATCGGGTTCTTCCTTGGAGTTTGACTTAGGGAGGGTCCTATGAAGTACCTCTCTTCCTCTGAACACTCATACTCTAAGTTTGCTGACTCTGGACTCCTCTCACACCCACGAAATTTCCCTTATGTCATCTTTGGCCTAGGCTCTGACCTGTAAACCCTCTCTTCAGCACACGCGTCATCAATCCTGATCCTGTCCAGCTTTGGGAATTTTCAGGGGTGAGAAGAGAGATGAGGACTATTCCCCAAGGGCATGCTGGGGTTGACCTTGTTACTACTCCTAGTGTGCGGGAGATAGTGCGGATTGTTTGGGGGTACATCTATGAAGCAGTATATCAAGGATCCATTTTCTGTTATGCATTATCTCCCAGCTTCAGAATTTTGGGGCCCGACCAAGACAGGGATAGAGTAGGAAACATGGTGGCTAAAAGGATAAGCCTTTTAGCCTCAGATAGATGCCAGATAGCAATGACATTTCATAATCTTTGTGCCTCGCTTTCCTTGTAAGTAAAATGGGGATAAATAGTTCTTAAGAAGATGAAGAGTTCACAGCAGTGCCTAACACATAGTAAAGAGATAGTGACTTTTTCCTAGATAAGATATATATAAAGCTATCTATCATCTATCTATCAATCTATCTATCTATCTATCTATCTATCTATCTATCTATCATCTATCTATATTATGGAGAGAGAGGTAAGTTATTGAGTATGAGTTCTTTTTTTTTGTTGTTTTTTTTGAGGTAGGGTCTCGCTCTTGTCCAGGCTGGCCTGGAATTCACTCTGTAGTCTCAGGCTGGCCTTGAACTCATGGCGATCCCCCTACCTCTGCCTCCCAAGTGCTGGGATTAAAGGCGTGCGCCGCCACACCCGGCTGAGTATGAGTTCTTCAAATTTGTTCTGAGCATAAAACTCCTTATCATTGTTTTTTTTTTCCATTTTGACAATTTCAACTATTACTGAAGGGAACTAAGCCACTTTCTACATAACTCTGAAGTTAGTGAAACTCTGACATAGCTGATTTTTTGGTTGATTCTTCTCATGATGTTCACATCATCCACTTGGAGCATCTGCAGAATCCAGACCCTAGACTCAGACAAACATGCTTGGAGGCATTTCACTCTCCCATGGAAGTTTCTCTCCTCACTCTGTGTGCAGAGCTCACACAGAAGATGCTGAAACACTATATTCTCCAACCGCAGCCTTGGCCTGCTAAGTGGATCTTTTAAAAGCAGACTCATCTCTTGCTCTATTTACTATAAGCCAAACCCCAGTCAAAAATGTGTGACTCTTTGCTGATATGCTGATGAATATGCATTTTCTTGACCATATGTTCAATAATAAGCTCCTTGCCATACACACCTTCACAAATGTGTACACTAAAATTATATTAAAAATCTGTATATCTTGTCACCTGGGAAGAAGGGAAGTCTGTCCTATGTTGGCATTAGGAAAAGAAGAAACTAGTGGGGAAACTTAACATGGAAGGAGACAAGAGCACCATAACCATATTTCTTTAAGGTCAACCTTGGGAGGTAGAGTTAACCCCACTTGGACCTGGGTTGCTGTGTTGTTTTGCTCTGCAGGCATTGCATGAGGATATCCTGGGTGGTGCTGAAGATACATAACCCTGGGTGGGACTTAGAGCAGATTTTGGAGGTATTTCCTGATGTACGCAGGTGTTTCCTGTAGTTGCATGAAGCAAATTTCATTAATAAGAGTTTGTCCTAAGGGAAACACGTTCCCATTATCCTGTAAATGGAATGGGGCATCTAGTCTCCAAACAAGGCAAACTGTTTCAGTGGATCAACTTATCACTGACCTGTCCAAGAATGTTTTTAGAACTTCCAGGGTTTCCACTCACTGATCTGGAGTTCAGTTGTTGCAGAGTCAGTTTGTGAATGAATCCGGAGTGATCATAGTATAATCTGAAAATGCTGTCATCAATTCTTCCAATATTTGTATATTTTTCTAACCCTGTTGGGAGATAAACATTTAACATAATACAACTCCTACTTGTTAAAAAACTTCATTTCAGTTAAGGGGTGGGACTAGGGCTCCCCAACTCTTAAATTAGCAAAACACATGCCAGTTTCTGTGACACATTGTAAAGTCCTTTTCCGGGTTCTGTGTCATCACAGGACATGGTCACCAAAGTGGGTAGATAGAATACAGTAAGGTGGTGTCCTGGCACGCAGGTCAGTCAACATAAACCCGAAGACCTAGTCAAAAGCCTATGTGGGGGAGGTCATGAGCCCTAGGGGAGTAATGCCTGCTGTTGTCTGACTAAATGCATATATTATGCCCACCACACTGCCTTATAAGCACTTTTTAAATGTGCAGTCCCATATATTAATGTTACTCTCACTTTTGGCTGGAGAAGCTTCTCTTTTCAGATGCAGTGACCACTGCGATAAGACACCACAGTGCTGAGAAGAAATGACAGTGGAGTGTTCAGCACTGGGATATCTCGATCACACCTCTCCAGGCTCAGAGTCTATTGTGGAAGAGGTGGTGGAAAGATTGTAAGTTAGTTTTGCAAAGGATAGTTCTAGACACATTGGCCTTGATATTCATGACTTTGTAGTGCCTGATAATACCTACACATAATGGGAGGAAAAGATGATGACACAGAAACTAATTGAGAGGGGAGGAGATATGAGGGAGGGTGGGGAGGGAATATAAGGATTTATGGTCTATAATTATGGAAGCTATCAATAAGAAGATTAAAAAAATAAAAACAGAAAACAACAAAAATATCCTCTGAAGCCAGGCATAGTAATGCATGCCTTTATTCCCAGTACTCGGGAGGCAGAGGTAGGAGGATCACTGTGAGTTCGAGGCCACCCTGAGACTACATAGTGAATTTCAGGTCAGCCTGATCTAGAGCAAGACCCTACCTTGAAAAACCAAGTTATCTATCTATCTATCTATCTATCTATCTATCTATCTATCTATCTATCTATCTATCTATCTATCCTCCTCTGAGGATATCATTTTGCCCAAAGCCACATATTTTCCAATAAATAACACAAGTTTGTAATCTTTTGAAGATATGCTGAAAATCTTTAGCTAGACTCAAATGGAAAACTGGTTTCAGTTGACCTTAGTGGTCTTCCTTCCTGTCAATAGGTAGTCCCTAGGAAATTGAGATCCTAGCCCAGGTAGACTGTGTTCACTTTCATTTCCTTCCTTTTTTCCTTTGGTCCTTCCTTCCTTCTTTCTTTTTCCCTTCCTCCCTCTGTCCCTTCTTCCTTTCTCTTCCCACATCCCCTTCCTCCTTTTTCCTTTCTCTTTCTTCCTTTTTCTTTCTTCTTCCTCCTGTGCTGGGGATTGAACACAGAGCCTCATATGTGCTAGACAAGTACACTACCACTGAGTTCCACCCACAGAGGTTCATATATTTCAACACTGCACTTTTATGTAGATCTTCCCTTATACTCACAGCTTGATCTTGTATCAATGTTTAAATTGTCCATTCAAAAATTCTTCTAGAGCAGACTTTGTTTGGGTTCTCTAGTGTTCATCATAATTCTACAGTAATTTATGCATCTCATTTTAAAATGTTGATTCAGTGCTTGTGATGCTTAAGTTTTCTCGCCAACTTGATCTGTTTAGTAATCCACAGGCATTCCTCTTGGGGGAAGGATTGACTGAAGAAGGATCAAGCCCTTCCCCCAGAGTGGGCAGCCATTCTGGAAGGGGTTTTACATAAGGATGCTTTGGGAGAAGAGGAGCTCTTTCTCCTGACTGGCTGCTCGTGCTGCTTGTTGGTGAGTGATTTCACTTGCACTTCTATCCATCCTGGTCAGCTCTCCTTTGGTGGCATTGGAACCAAGTTTCCTCAGTCTTCCAGCCTGGACTGAAGAGCAGAGGCTCCTCAGGAAGCCTTCAGCCATGTGGACTGAGCACTCCTTGACTCTCGGGTTTGCAGGCTGCTATTGTGGGACTGCTGAGAGCTACTCCATACATTCCCTTTTACTGCAAATCATTCTGTCTGCTCTGCTCCTATAGAGAACCCCGACTAATACAATGCCACTGTGTTTTTTTTTACTGTTCATACTTTATCATTGAAAGAACTACTTTTTTTTTTAAATATTTTATTTATTCATTTTCAATCAGAGAGAGAGAGAGAGAGAGAGAGAGAGAGAGAGAGAGAGAGAGAGAGAGAGAGAGAGAGAGAGAACCAGGGCCACACCTTGTGGGTCTGGCTTATGTGGGTCCTGGGGAATTGAACCCAGGGCCTTAGGCACTGGAGGCAAGTGCCTTTACCCCTGAGCCATCTCTCCAGCCCAAGAACTACTTTTTTTATGCGATACTTTTGGCCTAAACATCCAGTTGCCTGAAAACTAGCACCTCTGCTTCCTTCCCTGCATAATCGGTGTGTTTATTCAACTCCTTTTGCTTGCTGTTTCTCACCACATTTTGCTTTAAGGTTTTCTCTCTTGGAAACGTATTTCAGATTTTCAGCATATCTTCAAAAGATTACATACAAACTTGTGTTATTTATTGGAAAATATGTGGCTTTAGGCAAAAAGATGTCCTTAGAGGATAGATAGATAGATAGATAACTTGGTTTTTCAAGGTAGGGTCTTGCTCTAGATCAGGCTGACCTGAAATTCACTATGTAGTCTCAGGGTGGCCTCGAACTCACAGTGATCCTCCTACTTCTGCCTGTTTGTGTATTGTGAACCATCACTGTGTTTTTGTCTGTGTATGTGGTAGTATGTGTGGTGTGCCAGTACACATGTCTCAGACAGGCTTGTGTGGAGGTCAGAGGGGAATATCTTCTTTCCTTTTCCATGTTTTCTCTCTTTTGTTTTTGTTTTCATGGTTTTTCTTGTTGTTTTCGTGCTGAGAATTAAGCCCAAGGCCTCACTAGGCAAATAGGATGTTTAGTGTCTATACGACATGAGCTGTTGTTTCTGTTTTTCTTTCCAGTGTATTTTAATAAATTTTAGTTCTTCAATATGTTATAGGACAGATACATTAAAAACCATTATCGTAATAAAGGATTAAACAAAATTCCCGATTCTGTCTTTGTTCATACATAAATAAATAGTATTTTGGATTACCTTTCAGGGATGTTAAAACCTTGGCTTTTTGTGCATCTAGCTTTATAGGGGTATTGGGGAACCAAACATGGCCAACCCAGATGGGCAGGCTTTGCAGGCAAGCGCCTTTAACTGCTGAGTTAGCACCTGAGCACAAACCTTGGCTTTTTGATTTTAATATTTTTTGTTTCATTCTTCATCTTTCAAATTTTTGATATGTGACATAAGGTTCTGAGAGATTTTTTACTCACATTTTTTTTTTTACTCACATTTTTGTACCAATAATATTCATCACTGTTTCCTCAGAGACATAGGAAGTAAGGTTTTTCTTATTGTTCAGTGAGCACTCCGATAGCAAAACATTTCTTATACAATAGTTAAGGTTCGCGTTGCCACTTGGCATTGATAACAATCCACTTGTTTCTTAGTTTAATGTCTTAGAAACTGAGACATCTTATAATTGAGGTGTCTTATGATCATTGTCCGCCAGATGGCACTCATGTCACAGAGGCCACTTACCTCACTGGCTAGTGCAGCTTCCCATTTATATTGGCTTCATCATGGTTCTCTACATGCACCAAACTCTAAGGATGCTCAAATCTCTTACAAAAATGGCGTAATATTTGCATATCCTCCAGCATACCGTAACTCATCTCTAGACGACTTAAATCAGTTACTATCATATAAATGCTCAGTAAATAGTGCTTATATTGTTTTATGAATAATGATCAGAAAAAAGGTCCGTATAGGTTCAGTACAGACACATTTGAACACTTTTGATCATCAGATAGTTGAATCTAAGATTGTAGAACCCACAGATACCAAGGAACAACCCTGCTTTATCTCCCATGTTTACCCTCTTATAACTTTATGAGTTTCCTGAATCATTGGTGCAGTACATACTGAACATTGATTATTACAGTTTAAGTGCCTCCAAAATATTATGCTATCATTTGGCATTGGGATAAAGTTATAAGGTGTTCATCAAGAGAAGAAAATAAAACAGAAATATATCAATAAAACCAATGTCAATGAAGGAATTATAATAATCCCACATGTTCTTCCAGAACAGCACAAAAGATATTTCAGGATTTAAGAATGGAAGAAACCTACCAGTAGATGAAAATTGTGTCATGTTTTACTGCTGACACACATCCAAAACGATGAGTCATGTTAGCAATTCATCACTATTGA
Source organism: Zapus hudsonius (assembly GCA_004024765.1). Classification (NCBI taxonomy): domain Eukaryota; kingdom Metazoa; phylum Chordata; class Mammalia; order Rodentia; family Dipodidae; genus Zapus; species Zapus hudsonius. The sequence goes on along the minus strand of PVHP010004568.1, from coordinate 44,163 downwards.
ACTACCAGTATGAAATGCATTAGAGCTGGGCCTGGTGGCGCACACCTTTAATCCCAGCACTAGGGGGCGTGGTGGAGCACTCCTTTAATCCCAGCATTTGGGAGGCAGAGGTAGGAGGATCACCATGAGTTCGAGGCCACCTTGAGACTACATAGTGAATTCCAGGTCAGCCTGGGCTAGAGTGAGACCCTACCTCGAAAAAACAAACAAAAAAATGCATTATAACTCAACTGCAAGGATTCTTATTTCTTGTGTTAAAGGAATAAAGTACATCTTCCAATCAGTGGAATCTTAGATTTGATGACGTATATTTATAAGCACTGAGACTGTTGATTTGCATATGGACCAGGAGTTGATTGAAATTCTTATGCAACACGATTTTTCTTGAAGTTCTATAAGAGAATATTTGATAGTCCTTTGCTGAAGAAAAATACAAAGTGACTTGCTTTTATATATATATTTATTTTTTTTTGGTTTGGGAGACAGTGTCTTACTATATAGCCAGGCTGGCCTTGAATTTGCATCTTACATCAGCCCCCTGAGTACTGAGATTCCAAGTGCGCAACACCACATTGGGTGAATTTTGTGGTCTTTTCACATCTATGCTTTTGCTTGGATGCTCCTAAAGTTGCATGTGCTCAAGGCTTGGTCCCCAGAGCACATTGCCATAGAGAGGTAGTGGAACCTTTAAGGTGAAGCCTAGGGATCTTTTGATCTTTGAGGGCACACTCTTGTAGGGGACTGTGGAACTTCAGTCTCTCTCTCTCTCTCTCTCTCTCTCTCTCTCTCTCTCTCTCTCTCTCTCAACTTGGCTATGAGATGAACAGCTATGCCACATGTAATCACCTCAAAACTATGGACTGAAATCTCCAAAAGTGTGAGATGAAAATTTTTTTCCTTCCCAGAAGCTGGTTACCTTAGGTATTTGTTACAGTAAGTAAAGGCTAACCCAATTTCAAATGATTCACAAGTTGTGTTGTTCTTAGTAGGGGAACCGCTAGGCATAGACAAGCACTTTCTGATAGGATTCCAGTCACTCGGGAAATAATGCTAAAAATTGACAAATGAGACTTCATGAAGTTAAAAAACTTCTGCACATTGAGATTTCATCTCGCCTCAGAATGGTAGTCATTAAAAACGAACAACTAATGCTGATGAGGATGTGGACAAAAGAAGGTAAAGCAAAACATCTTTACTGATGAGACTGTAATTAGACCATCACATGCTGACTCAGGGTTTCTCTTCTTGGGGGTCATTCATATGACCCTGTTTTGGTAGGTCCCAATAGGTTTGAGACCTTAGGATAAGTTGATTAATTCACTATTTTTTTATGCACCTTGAATTACTGACCCATATGTAAAGCTTACACCAAAAAAAAAAAAGAGAGAAAATTCCTTACCTGCCTTTGTTAAGAAAATCTCCCCATTTTTGGAAGAAAACATAATATCCGAAGTATAATAGCTATGGAAAGTGTTCAATACACTGTTCTCATGTAAGTCAGCTAATAATTCAAAACTGTTCCCACCATCCGTTGAAAGCCACACCTAAGGGAGGAACAAGATAACATCTTACTGAGCGAAGCCAGGAACAGTCACAGTTACCTATCACAGCCTGCTCCTCCCGAAGAAGAAAAGTAAGGCGGATGATCTTTTCCATACCCCTCTGTCTAGTGTGAACTCAGGCTCACGTGCTGACTCCTTGCTTGCTGATCCACTTGGTCCCCCCTCTGTTTCCACCCGAGTCTTCATCAGTGCTGTGGTAGAGCGTCAGGTGTGCACCAGACACGTGGTGAGTGTGTTAAGGAACAAAGTGATTTCCATCATCTCCCAAAGGAAGTTCCCTTGTTCATAAAAGGATGAAATGTTGGGTATAGGGTAGGGAGTTTATCTCATAGTAACAGCAAAGTTTATGTCCCTGGAAAATTCACACACAAGCATATTCTGCAATGAAGGAGCCTCTTTTCATCAGATAGGGCATATTTAGGACCTCAGAAAATTATCAAGTCACAAATTCCACTATGGCTTCTAGGGTTTTCTATTTCCTTATCCTTCAGTTAAGAGTTGAGGATCAATCAGGCCATGCATTGGGTGACATCTGCCTGCTAGCTCATTTGCTAGCCTAAGCTTCATTCAAATGAAGATTTCTGTTGTTTGAATTTATGTTTAAAAATTAATTTTAGGGGCTGGAGAGATGGCTTAGCAGTAAAGTCATTTGCCTGCAAAACAGAAGGACCCTAGTTCAATTCCCCAGGACCCACCAGATGCCCAAGGTGGTGCATGTGTCTGGAGTTTGTTTGCAGTGGCTGGAGGCCCTGGAGCACCTCTTTCTCTCTCTCTTTCACCCTCTCTCTAATAAATAAATAAAATATTTTTAAAACTTAATTTTAGTATCAAGCTATATCTAAAGGCAGACTTTTTCATGAATCTGAGACTTTATACATGTGGCTGAGGTATCTTAGACAGAAATCCAAAGAGTTCTCCTCACACCTCATCTGATATAACCCGGTCTCCTCTATCTCTTCCCAGAGGTAACCACTGTTACTAATTTGAAACGTCCAAAATTCACTGTTACACGCATTCATTTATCTTCCTCTTCATACTAGTTGTATTTCAGATTTTATCTGTTAAATCCAGATATATAGTAAAGTGATTTTTTTCCTGTGGGGGGGGGTATTGACCTTGTATCCAGCTACATAGTAAAGTAGTTTTTCTCCTGTGGGGGTTATTGACCTTGCATACAGATATATAGTAAAAAGGTGGTTTTTTTTTCCTTCCTTTTTTTATTCTGTGGGGGGCATTGACCTTGTATCCTGCAACTCTGCCATATTCACTTGCTGGTTCCAGAGTTTTATTGATGGTTCATTTTTTTTTTCTGCACAGGTCTTCTGTAAACAAAATTTACAGCTTTATTTCTTCTTTCTGACTTGGTTACCCCTTTTTAATTTTTCTTGCCTTGTTCAACTAGCAAGGACATATATTATGATGTTGAAAAACAGTGGTGAGTTGAGACATCCTTGCTTTATTTTGATATTAGCGAGACAGCATCAATCAAGTAAGATGTTTTCTATAGGTAGTTTGTAAATATTCTGTATGAAGTCAAGAATATTTTCCTCTATTACAAATTTACTGAGAATCTATACCACAAATGGGCATTAAATTTCTTCCTAAAATTTCCAATTTCCTGCATCTATTTATATGAACATATAATTTTTCTTATTTTTTAAAAGAATATTTTTATTTAATTTGTAAGGAGAGAGAGAGAGAGAGAGAGAGAGAGAGAGAGAGAGAGAGAGAGAGAGAGAGAGAGAGAGGAGGCAGACAGAGAGACTGGGCACCCAGGGCCTCCAGCAGCTGCAAACAAACGTGCATGTGCCACTTTGTGCATCTGGCTCTAGGTGGCACCGGGGAATCAATCCCATGCTGTCAGGCTATACAAGCAAGCGTCTTTAACTACTGAGTCACCTGCTCAGCTCAAGTATGAGGCTTAATGACAAACATGAGGGTCAATATTAAAGAGAGGCCACAAACTGGGCATAGTGGTAATCCCAGCACTTGGAAAGCTGAGGATGGAAGATTACCACAAGTTTAAGGCCAGCCTGGGCTACATAGTGAGTTTCAGGCCAGCTTGGTTTACAGAGTGAGATCCAGGCTCCAAAATGAAACAAACGAACAGACAAACAAAAATCCCCAAAATGTGGAGTCCACAAATCAAAGGTATAGTCCACCAGCATCTTTTACTTCTGGTCCCTAACCATCTCTATGGTGAAATGTTGCCTGGCTTTTGTTTCACAGACCCGCTCGACTCCAACATGCAAATAAGATGCTCATGACCTTTGTATCCTGACTTAATGGTGCCATTTTGTCAGCTGCACTAGGTTCACACCAGGTCTAGCTGTTGCTCGTTTCCACAAAAGTGGTTCTGGTCCTTCGATTATCCTAATTCCTCATCCTACTGAGAGTAATGAGATTCCATTAGACTCATCTTCCTTTTCCAGGACAATCTGAGACCCTTTAATTTTTTGAATTCTATTTATTCTCCACATGCATAACACACAAATGGAAATCCTGAGACATAAAACCCACTGGCAACACTTCTGTTCTACACACCTTTCACTCCTCAAATTTCAGTATGTAATTTCTTTCCTTTTTTTGAGGCAGAGTCTCATTCCAGCCCAGGCTGATTTAGAACTCACAGGTAGCCCAGGCTGACCTTAAACTCACAATGATCCTCCTATCTCAGCTTCCTGAATGCTGAGATTTTAGGTATGAGCCACTGGGATTGATTGAGAGCAGTGATTTCTTACACAATCATTAGTTTTGATCATGGGCCTGAAAGCTCCAGAACAGAAGACAACTAAGTACTCATATTGGCCAACCTCCCCCCCATAAAATAAAAATGACAGCATAGCATTTGGATAAATTCAGCTACAGTTGGAGAAATATGAAGAAAAGAACACAGAGACCAGGAAAAATTTCCAGGAATATTTTTCATCTAGTTTCCTGTTATATTTGTGAATTGACATGGATACAAAAGAATATAGGGCAACGAACATTCAAGACGTAAAGAGAAGATGAACGTTCTGCACAGTAAAATGAGGAAGGAATGTATAAGGAGACCTAGGAACAGGATATCTGCTTGACAGACCACTAAGTCATGCACAGAACGGGAAATGTAAGCCAAGAAATCATACATAGGTAAAATAAAGATGGTTTTATTAACATATAGAAGAGATTTGTAAGTTGGTAGACACAGATTCCATTAGAAACCAAGCAGGCATTGTATCATGGGCCACAGAAGCTGAGTTTGAAGAAACAATGAGGTGAGGTGTTAAAGAGTTGTTTTGAAGAGGGCTGGGGAGATGGTTCCACAGCCAAGGATGATTGCTTGCAAAGCCTACCTGCCTGGGTTCCATTCCCAAAAGTGGTACAAGTGTCTGGTGTTCACGCACAGCCACAAGAGGCCCTGGCATGTGCAAATAAGTAAATAAAAACGAGCATAGTTGTTTTGCACATTTTTTTGGTTGGCCCTGTTTTTTGTCCAGGTTGTTTTGTTTTGTTCGCACAGGGCCTCGCACTGTATTCCAGGCTGACCTGGAACTCACTGCTTGGCCCAGGCTGGCCTGGAACTGAAAGAAGCCTCCTGCCTGAGCCTCCTGAGTGCAAGGATTGCAGGTAGAAGCCAGCATACCCACTCCCAAGTAGTTCGGAATAAATGAGTTGGGTGCTGATGGTCTTTCCACTTACTGGACTATAAGTGGTTGCTTAAGGAGGCTCTCAGAGAGATAGCAGCAAGAAATACACGTTCTAAGGAATTGGCAAGCCAGCAGCAATTCCAGGGTTAGAGACTCAAAATCTGGGATTTCCCAGTCACTTTCTATCCAAAAAGAATTCTTCAGTTTGAAGTTCAATGCTGAAGAACTAGTATCTGTGAAGCAAAACTGTCACTGGCCATCTTCTCTCAGAATTCCCCAGAGATACTTTGTTCTTTCTCTTGACTCTGTTCCTCTTACTTTTTATTTCCAGAGGATGTTTGAGAAACGGAAGTCATGGCTTTCACTAGACGTCACTGCTGTGCTTTCTTGGTTCTAGAACTTTACAATCATGAATGTTGGGGCTGGAGAGATTGCACAGTGGGTAAAGTCACTTGCTTGCAAAGCATAACGGCCTGGGTTCGATTCCCTAGTACTCACGTAAAGCCAGATGCACAAAGTGGCTTATGCTTGTGGAGTTCATTTGCAGTGGCAAGCGGTCCTGCTGTGCCCATCCTCTCTCTCTCTCTCTCTCTCTCTCTCTCTCTCTCTCTCTCTCTCAATAAAAAAATAAGTAAACTGGAGCTTCCCATAGGCTCTATACTAGTTCCTTCACAAAGTTTTCAGGCTCTTAATACCAAACTGGCTGGAGGCCCAAGGATGAAGAAATGCTTCCAGAAGAAGCTTAAAGAACAACAGAGCCAGAAAGCGACACTTCGACAAAATCAGCAGAAAAATATTAAATGCCAGATATGAACACACTTTGAATGGATTCATGGCAATTCTAGGTCACTCAGAAGTAGGAGTCGATGCATTGCATTCAGGAGAACTCTAGTGTGCCCACCGTTCATTTTAATCAGCCAGAGGCACAGGCATCACCTTCCTTTCCCCTTCCACCCAGGCCATCAGAATGGCTCTACACACACAGCCACTCTGCCTGGAGTAGTAAAGTTCTGGGTGATCTCACCTGATTCCCATAGGCGTAAAGAAAGTGGCTTCGGGGATGAAACACCATTCCAACCGGAGAAGAGAATGAGGGAGGAAACTGGAAAGGTGGAAATTTTGGTTGGATGTTTGGTTGGTTGTTCGTTAAGATGGACACAGAGACAGAGGTGATTCTGTTGACCTGGATAAATAAAATATAGGAAAGTGAAAAATTCTTCCACTATCCCTCTCCGTTATAATTCCTAGATTTTTTTTTCCTGTTGCTTAGAGGGTTTTTGGTGTGGGTGCAGCGTGTATGGTGGGTGCACCTGTGTGTGCAGATGTGCACCTGTGTGTGCAGATGTGCACCTGTGTGTGCAGATGCGCACATCCCCTGCATACTGCAACGAGGAAGAGGAGGACATTGAGCATCTGCCTCCATAGCTCACAGGGTCTCTAGCTGCCCAGTGAGGCCAGCGATCCAGTTTTTTCACATGTGGTCTGGGGCTTGAGCTCAGGTCCTCACATTCGGGCAGCTTCCTCTTTCCTGTTGACCCACTTCCCAAGCCCTTCTCTTCTTGGATCTTAAATTAGAGACACACCCATTACCACAGTGTAGAACTAAAAGGATCAACAATCATTCATATCTCGATAGTTCACTCTCCCTTTCTGCCCGTTTTATAGATGTTGAAATGAAGTTCAGAAGACTAAATAATTTGCCCAAACTTCTATAATAAATGGGATGGACAGGCTTCTTAGAGTCATTATTGAAGTCAGCAGACAGACTCTAATGCCCATGTTCAAAACTGTCTTGCCAAAAGTGTGGGTACCTGAACACATTCTAATTCTATTAGGTGGTAGTCATGAATGGAACCAGAATATGACACCCCACAATATGCCATCTTGGTACAAAGATAATTTTAATCTAAAGACTTTTGGGGATTCAAGTGATGGAAGAGGAAAAAAAAAGCTTTCTTAGTACCTCCCTTATTTGACTAAAAATAGCAAATTCTAGGAAATGAGATGGTTATCAATTTCTCTTCAGAGAAGATCTATTTCTAGAAAAAAAAAGAATGCAAATAAAATGTGCCCCAAATCCCTTCTGGGGGGGGGAATACCTATACAGACAAACATCATCACTTTTTTCTCTACTGCTTGTAGTCCTAAAACCTTATCTGTCCAGAAGGTCTTTGTACCAGCTGAGTGCCCGGCACTTAGTGAGACATCTCGACCTTACCCTTCAGAGGCCGAGGAGCCAAAGGAGGGGAAGAGAGCTTGGGAACACAGTCTGAGACCCAAAGTGGATGTTGCAGTCATGGCCGCCCAGCAGCTGTGGTTATGTGCACTGGCTCTGCATGATGTTGGGCCTGGCTACAAGTTATTATGGATGATAGTGGGGGTGGGGAGGAGACATCAAGATGGAACAGGAAATAGAGAAAAGTGGGGTTTCAGTGGAGGGGGTGAGGGATGAAGGAGGGCTGTGGGAAGGGATTATGTAAATTTTTAGAAAATATTTTTTTATTTATTTGGAAGGAGAGAGAGAAAGTGAGTGAGCAAGAGAGCGAGCAAGCAAGGAGAGAGAGAGAGAGAGAGAGAGAGAGAGAGAGAGAGAGAGAGAGAGAGAGAAGTATCAGGGCTTCTTTCTATGACAAACAAATTCCAGATGCATGCACCATTTTACACATCTGGCTATACATATATACTGGGGAATCAAACAGGCCAGCAAGTTTTGTAAGTAAGTGCCTTAACTGCTGAGCCATCTCTCCAGCCCGGAGTATATAAATTTTTAAAATAAAGTTTGAAATTTTATTTTTAAAAAGTTATTTTTATGCAGGTCATCCTCCTATTAAATCCCATGGACTACACCTCCTACACACATCCACAAGGGGAAGGAAAAAGCCAGTGCGTTGGAGTATGTCCTTAGTCCCAGCACCGGGGACGCTGAAGTAGGTGCATTACCGTGAGTTAAGAGGTCAGTCTGGGCTAGAGTAAGACCCTGCCTCAAAAGCAAAACAAAAAGACATCAAGGTAGAAGAGGAACTAGTTGAAAAGAAGGTGTTCAGCGGAAGGGGGGCAAGAGAAAATGATGGGAGGGAATTTTCAAAACACATTACATACATGCATAAGAATTGTAAATACAAGCAAAAAACCCCCCCTTTCTTGCTTTTCTAAGACAAAAGCATTAGTCCAGTGTCAAAAATGTTCAGCCTAAAATTGCCTTTATGACAAAGTGGCATATTTTAAGTTGTCATCTCTTCCCCTCCCACTCCTCTACATGGGTCACGTGTTACCCCCACATTCTAATCATTCCTTTAAGTTACTCCATATATGTCTCCCACATAAATGTACAATGCACATTTACGTAGCTATTTTCTTGTCTCCTATTAATCTGTCTTTTTTTTTTTTAAATGTAGAGTCTCACTCTAGTCCAGGCTGACCTGGAATTCACTATGTAGTCTCAGTGTGGCCTTGAACTCATGGCAGTCCTCCTACTTCTGCCTCCCAAGTGCTGGGATTAAAGGCGTGCTCCATCATGACTGGCCTGTAATTTGTCTTTTATTGATTAATTTCCAGGACTCCATTCTTGAAAATAAACTGGTAAACTGGGTAAAGGCAAAGGGTTTTTTATTTTATTTTATTTTTCCCCTCTTTCACAATCTGGAGGATAGGAGCAGTAGCCATTCTCTTTCTAGTGGCCCTGAGGGGATTCTAGCTCACAGCTGTTGTTGAGTATCTGTGCAATGGAAAAAGACACAGCCATGACAAGTTCCACCTCTGTTTGTCTTAAATTTCTAGGGAAAATATGTAGCCTGCATTCCCCTAGAGAATTAGCAATGGGCAGTCACTAACCACCATCACGATGTCCATTTGCATCTAACTGGATGAGGTAAGAAACCTGGTAAGTACTAGTCTATTAATCATAAGTAATTTTCGACGAGTCCATTTTGATTAGGTTCTGGATCGCCAAAGATAATGAGAAGTTAGAAATCACTTTTGCTAAGATACATTTTCATTGCAGCTCTAAGACCTACCTGATTATATAAGAGGTAAATCCCAGTAGCGTGCTCTTGGTCGATAAGAAATGTGACCACACTTGGCATATTTTTTACGCCTTTTAAGGTGTAAGGTAAGCAGGGTAACCAGTCAACAAATGGTTCTTTACTGTAAAAACAAGAACTTGACTACAAAAGAGAAAGGAGGAGTTAGTGCTGTTTCTGAACCATAACTCTTATTGTAAGAAAATAAACCAATGAATCATCACGATGTTCTGACTGGGCACAAATCTCTCTCTCTCTCTCTCTCTCTCTCTCTCTCTCTCTCTCTCTCTCACACACACACACACACACACACACACTCACATACAGACTCAAAGAGGTTTTATAGAGATAGGGTTTTGCTATGTAACCCCAGGCTGTCCTGGAATTTGTTATGTTGTCCTGGTTTGTATAATTTGAGTCCTGGGATTATAGGTGCATGCCACCACACTTGGTTCACAAATGACATTTCAAAATTTTTTCTATCTATGCTTTTCTTTTTGGGTGATATGAGTCCAGGAAACACTGTAAAGAACCTCCGTCTGGTGAGGATTATTTGTCTAGAATTTCTGTGGAGGTGTAGAGATATCAAAAGTAGGTATCGGTTATTAAGCTTATGTAGAGACACCGCTGGGAATGAAGGCTTCTAAGTGTCTCAGGGTTTAACTGATATTTGTTAGATTGATAAAAACTCATGAGAACCAGGCTGACTCCTAGGCTATCCAGGGGCCCCTGCCACAAGGACTGATCCAGACGACCCACGGAGGAGGAGGATATCCAGCTGATTGGGGATGGGGAGGGGGGGCATTGGGGAATTGGGGATAACAACTCATTGTTGGCCCACTAAATAATGTAACTCATTATGGACAAAAAAAATAAAAATAAAAATAAACAACTCATGAGATCATGCCTAAAAAATGTGTTAAAATATTCAAAATCATACCTCACTTAAGGTCCTATTTCTGTCGAACGTAACAGTAACATAATCAACTGTAAAGTACAAAGGTACAGAAACCATGATGAGCTTCTATAGTTCTCGAATCAAGAGGGTGTTAATGAAGTGGCCTCTGCCAACAAGCAATAAAAACTCACGTGTCCCAGGTACACTTCTTGTCCTTAGGCATTGTGTGTGTATGTGTGCAGTACATGTGTACATGGATGTGTTGGCACATGTGCATGTGTGTGTATGTGGAGATGCATGTGCACATTGTGAGCTGCTGAAAGCCAGAGGTCAACACTGGGTGCTCTCCTCCATCATTCTACATCTTACTTTTTCTGAGACAGGGTCTCTCACTGATTTGTCTAGACTAGGTGACCAGCAAACCCCAGGGAGCCTTCTGTGTGTTCACCTCCCCGGGCACTGGGATTACAGGCACATGTCACTACGGCTTTTACATGGGTGCTGGGGACCCAAACTGGGGTCCTCATGCTTGCACTGGTTGAGCTATCTTCCTGGCCCATTTCTTTTTTTCCAGAGAGGGTCTCAATATACAGCCCAGGCTAGCTTTGAACACACCATCCTCCTGTATGTGCCTCTTGAGGGCTACCGGACTACCCATATATACCATCACTGGTCCTGACTTCCCCATTTGTTCTCACTGTAGGCCATTCATTTCTACGAGACACACTTGCCTTTACATTTTATTGTATGACACATATTTAATTGATGTTTTATATATATATATATATATATATATATTGACAAAAGTTTGTTAGATCTTTAACTAAAATTTACCTTCAAAATGTTCTCTGTTTGCAAAACATCTTTCATTATACCACAGTTTTCCTTTGATGTAGTCAACCTACATAAATAAATAAATGAATGAATGAATAATAAAATATTAACTGGGAAGTAAGTAGATTTAAGATATAAAACAAAGAGAAACTTACCCCCCAAAATTTGAAGTTGGATTATTTTTTAAAAATATTTTATTTATTCATTTTTAAGCAGATACTGAGAGAGAGAGAGAGAGAGAAAGAGAGAGAGAGAGAGAGCGAGCGCACCAGGGCCACCACCTTGTGGGTCTGGCTTATGTGGGTACTGAGGAATTGAACCCAGGGCCTTAGGCACTGGAGGCAAGTGCCTTAACCGCTGAGCCATCAAGTTGGATTATTTTAAGATGTGAAGCAAATAAAGAGAGACAAATTGAATCAATGCAAACAAATTCTGGTTAAGAAAGTAGAATATACATTTTGACCAATCGCCAAAAAGTAATACAAAGAAATCACACACAAATTAGCATGTTAATGGCATATATTCTTGTCTATGAACTGGCTTTTTTTTTTTTCTGTTTTTTTCGAGGTAGGGTCTCACTCTAGCCCAGGATGATGACCTGGAATTCACTGTGTAGTCTCAGGGTGGCCTTGAACTCATGATGATCCTCCCACCTCTGCCTCTCGAGTGCTGGGATTAAAGGCATGCGCCACCATGCCTGGCCTGTATTTATTTTTTTATTCCTCATTTGCTGCAACTGGGCATTGGGAGGTTTCCCAGAAGCCCCAGAGCAGCAAGTATCACCAAAATAAGGGCATTATGAACTGGTCCTAAGGGAGAAGCCAGAAAGAAAGTGAGATTATATATGTTGGATATTTTTTACACTAATTTGACATGGTTTGTTATGGGAAGATTCTGATTTTCAAATGGCTGTAAAGACAAAAGGAAAAATTTTCTTACATTTTTATAGGCCGATAATAAAATCTGTGTAATTTGTGCCTCAGTGCTTTTAAATTTCCTAAAATTAGCTCTGGTGAGGGTGACACAACTCTGTGATGTCACCGACACCATGAACTGAGCAGCGTAAAGAGCAAAGTTTATGACAAAACTGCTTAACACACAAGAAGGCCTTTTATGATGGAAGGGATGACAATGATTTGAGTCACGTTCTTGTCAGCATTCAAGTTAAGTCGTTACATCAAATAAAACTTTTGAGATCTCATATAAATCTCCAGGTCAGCAGAATACCATAATTACCAGAATAAATCTGGGATCTTAACATAGAATCTTTACTGGGAACTGAAGCATTCCTTTTCCTTCTCTTTAGATTCTTTTTTTTTTTAATTTATTTTTTAAATATTTTATTTATTTATTTATTTATTTGGCAGAGAGAAAGAGAAGCAGACACAGAGAGACAATGGGCATGCCAAGGCCTATAGCCACCGCAAAGGAACTCCAGACACATGCACCACCTTGTGCATCTGGACACTGGGGAATCAAAATCAGGTCCTTCTGCTTTGCAGGCAAAAGTTAAGCCATCTTTCCAGCCCTAGATCCTTCTTGAATAGTCTTCTATCTGGAACCAAACTAGTAACAGCCCAGTGGCTACCCTAGACCTCATTTAATTCACATCATGCTAACCTCATGCTAAGGATAAACTCATGACATTGGCCCAAACTAGAGGGATTGGTTATGAGTGAGCATGTGATCTTGGTCATGAAAAAGCAGTCTTTGAGATGCTGGAATGACTTCGTCCCTTGTTGGGATTGCCACTGGTCTAGCTTTTCTTACTAACAACTGAGGACAAGGGGTTCAGAATGAAGCTAGTAGGAAATGAAGCAGAGCCAAAAGTTGAAAGGCTATAGCCCCAGGGACATTTGACATTTAGTGCATGGAGCTCGAGTCACTCCATAAGTTCCCTATTTACATGGTTAGTAGCTTCCTCTCTTTTGCTAAGTCATTTTTAGTGTGGTTTATGTCATTTGCCTTCAAAAAGAAGGTTCATGCCTGGTACTGAAAACCCAATTAAAAGCCTATGGCTTGGGGAGGCCAAACTCTAGAGGGAAACTATTCCTGGTGTCTGGCTAACCAGATATATTATGCCAACCAAACTGCCTTTTAAATACTTGTGTTTATGCCCATATATTAATGCTGCTCTCGCTTTTGGTTAGAGAAGCTTCTCGTAATAGGAGGGAAAATGAGAACATCAAGACAGAAGAGAGACTAGTTGGAAAGAAGAAGGGATTCAGTGAAGGGGGATTTCGGAGGGAATAAAAAAGGTAATGGGAGGGGGTTATGATGATTGTATATTGTCTATATGTATGAAGGTTACCCATAAAAGGTTTTTTGTTTTTTTTTTTTTTTAAAGACGAGTCTATCTGTATGGGGACAAAATTCAACTGCTTTTTAAAAATAAATTTCATCATTGATTGTTTTTTAAATATATATGTTTTCTTTTTAAAAAACATTTATTTGAGAGAGAGAGAGAGAGAGAGAGAGAGAGAGAGAGAGAGAGAGAATGGGCACGCCAGGGCCTCTAGCCACTGCAAATGAACTCCAGGCACATGTGCCTCTAGCTTTACATGGGTTCTGGAACTGAACCTGGGTCCTTAGGCTTTGCAGGCAAGCACTGAACCATCTCTCCAGCCCTTATTATTGATTCTTGATGCTTACAAAATGATGTTATGGGCTACATATGGGGAGGGTAAAATGGTTTCTACAGTAAACTATCTTATTTATTTATTTTAACAATATTTATTCTGTGTGTGTGTGTGTGTGTGTGTGTGTGTGCGTGTGCGTGTGTGCGTGGTGTCTCACCAGGGAATCTTGCCACAGCAAATGAATACCAGATGTATACACCACTTTTTGCATCTGGCTTTATGTGGGCACCGGGGAACTGAACCCAGGCAAACGGGCTTTGCAGCCAAGCGCTTTTAACTGTTAATCCATCTCCCCAGCCCGAGCTATCTTTGTTTTTTTTTTTTTTTAAAGCACCTCATTGTACTACATACGATGCTGAGATCTTTCATATGTTATGGTATGTAGCCATGGTACCATTTTTTAAGTGAAGAAATTGAGATTCAGAGAGTTACACAACTAGTTCAAGTTACATGGGAAATGGCTTGGATCCAGCCTGTCATCATTTGCTCACCCATGAACATCCGTTTATTGAGGCTGCCCGTCTAGAACTCAAAGTTTTGTGAACCTAGTAGGATGGGTCCACAGAGGAATTAGTGCTGAAGTCTCTGAGAGCACAGGAGGGCCACCCTAGTGGTCAGGGAGGGGCTCCTGAAAAATGAAGAGAGATTCGCTGTGGGGAAATCGGAGGAAGCTGAGGGGGGACATGTTCTGCAAAGCACCTGAGGTGTGAGAAATGTTGGCACATCCCGGGAAGGTAAGAAGTTCAGTATGGCTGCAGAAGGTGACAGAGCACAAGCAGAAAGGCCCTGACTGTGAGGGACTGTGTATATGTGGCATTTGACCTTAAAGAAGTGTGTTGAAGTTCATATTATTTTTCACTCAACAGGTTTTGGTGGATAAGTAACAGATGTAGCCTCTTGCCAAGTTTCCAGTTTAGAGCTCTGTCTTGTTCATTACACAATCTAAACTAGCACGGATTATAGGAAGTGCTCAAGAGGTATTTGTTGAATACATTGATCACCCAGTGTTAACTTCTTCAATTACCCAAACAGACACATACGCCTCATCCCTAACATCTTTCCTTCAATCATTACAAATATTGTTGATCCAAACTGAACCTTTAAGAGTAATTTGACCTTTCTCCTTACTCCCCTCCCAATCCCATCACTTCTGGATCTTTGGAACACTTGGATTTCTCTTGTCTTTTACAACACTACCAACCTGTATTAGTCAGCCACACACCGCTGGGATAAATCTCCAAACCATGCGCAGTTTATGGGAAGAAAGGATTTATTGAAGCTACAGACTCAGTGAAAGTTCTATAATAGGAAAAGAGGCTGCCCCCCTTTCACAGATCCAAACAGAGAGCACCACACACACACACACACACACACACACACACACCAGCAAATAGGCAGAGGTAAAGGGAGAGAAATTTCCTTCCCCTTTATATAGTCTTAGGGTGGGGTCTTGCAACCCCTTTCCAGACTTGTTGGTTTCCTGAGTCTCTGGAATTTCCTTCCTATACTGCCCACATAGGAAGGGATGTTCATTTCTAGCTCCCCTGAGCTTCCTTACATCATGACCCCTACTGAGAGGGGTGCCTTCCTGTGAAACAATATCAAAAACTCACCCAAGATTATTAAAAAGATCAAGTTGACAACAAAAACCTAACCATCACACAACCCCTAGGACTTGTTGGGGTATTTTATTTCAGTGGGATGATTGTAATATTCTTACAAATGCTAAAATCCTTGCTATCAAGGGCAATTAACAATTCTCATATAATACATCCTAAGCATGGGCTGCTTGATTACTCAATTCAAGTTCCAGAAATTATTGTACCAACATAGTGAGACACATAGATTGCTAGATATTTATTTATTATTTGGGTTTTTTACATAGGGTCTCACTATCCTAAGCTAACCTGGAATTTATTCTGTAGTTCCAGATTGGTCTCAAACTCACAGCGAAACTTCTATCTCTGCCTCGCAAGTGCTAGGATTAGAGGTGTGTGCCGCCATGCCTGGCTTATTTATTATTATTATTATTGTTATTATTTTTGTTTATTTTTCAAGGTAGGGTCTCATTCTAGCCCAGGCTGACCTGAAATTCACTATGCAGTCTCGAAAGCGATCTTCCTATCTCTGCCTCCCAAATGCTGGGATTAAAGGTGTGTACCACCACGCCCAATTTATTTATTATTTTTGAGACAGGTCTTACTCTGTAGCCAAGGCTGGCTTGAAACTCACAAGGTAGCCCAGGAGGGCCTGGATTTATGGCAATCCTTCTGTCTACACCTCCAAAATGATGGGATTATATTTGTGCCCACCTGGCTGATACATTTTAAAGGCAACATTGTTTAGAATATTAAAAAACCTAGGAAGTTATTCAAGCACCCATCAATAGGGGTAATTAATTAAGATCTGTTAAGTCTATGCAATGGAATACTTGCAACTATAGAAAAGAAACAAGAAAAAACTGAAAAAGTCATTAAAAAGAAAAAAAAAGCAATTCTCCATAGAATGCAGTTTTTTCCCATGATATATGGATAAGTACAGAGAGTAAGGTGTGCATGGGGTATATACTGAGTATGTAGCCTGTGAAAATGAGAATTTATATTCATCATTATTTGAATTTACATTATAAACATTGAAAAGGTAAAATAAAATGTTTACTTGTAAGAAACAGTGAAAAGCAGGGTAAATCCACATAGAGGTAGGACTTCTCAGTATTCAGCTTTATGTAACGCTTTTGATTTTTAACTGTGTGAAAGTATTACCTATCTAAAATTAATAATTTTAGTTATTGAAAATTTTGTTTCCTTTGTGACATGTCACTTCTTCCGTTAAAAGCTATGTCCCGCCCCATTCTCATAGTGACACTGGATCTCTGTATTTAGAGGTATTGAGGTGAAGCCTTTGGAAGGAGATGAGTTCGGAGCCTTCACTGATTTCAGAAAGATTTTGTAAATAGAATTAGTGTCCTTATTTGACAGAATTCAGAGAGATATTCCCAGCCCTTCTGTCTTGCAAGGATACAGGGAGAAAGACAGCTCTCTAAGAAACAGGAAGAGGACCCTCACTGGACACTGAACCTGCCAGCACCTTGATCTTGGACTTCCCGACCTCTAGAACTGTGACAAACAAATGCCTATTCTAATATATATTGTCTCCAAGTCACCAAGTAAACAGATATATTCTAAGCCAATCCTTGGAAGCAAAAAGCTTCTTACCTTTTCGAAACCACAAAAGTCTGCCCTGGAAAGCTATAAGAAAAAAAGAAAGTTAATATTTTTGCATGCACATCAGAAAGTTTAACAAAACATAACATTTTAATTATAGCAAAGGAAATTTACATTGTGTGTGTGTGTGTGTGTGTGTGTGTGTGCGTGCATGGGTGTACAAGGGGCTCTAGTCACTGCAAATGAACACCAGACACACTTGCACCACTTTTTTCATCTACTTTATATGGGTGGCTTGGGAATTAAACCCCGGCAGGCAGGTTTTGCAAGCAGCCATGCTTAACTGCTGAAATTTATGTTTTCTATTCCAGCAGACAGTATGGCCAAACACTAAAATTCTTCTGAATTTTATCTTCTGAATCATCTGATATTATGTTGAGAAGAATTTTATGATGTGCATATTTATGTTATATTTTATTTTCTGCCTCTATTTTCCTGCTTGAGGGATCTTTCGAGTCCCTTCTGTCACCAGGCCTGGATAAACAGATCCAACTTCGCTTTTCACTTTCACTTCTTGGTGCTGTAATTTCAAGTTGCCCTACACAGAGGTTCTCAACAGGATTGAGACCCAGTTGCCCACAGGACTTTGGGTTCTGTTTTAATTTTAAATAACATAAGGTAATTGTACACAGTTATGGGTATGGTAGACTACCCATAGTTTCAGTACACTTATACACTGTGTAATGATCATGTCAGGGTAATTGGCCTATCCATTACGTTAGGCATGTAACATTTCTTTAACAACACTTTTAATTTCTGCTATTTTTAAATATTATATTTAGCTATAGAAATTACCTTATAACATTTTGGAAACATGTAGATCTATACATCGTATGAAAATGAGATCTTTTCTACATGCAGATATTTAAAACACTACAAACATGTAGTATCATTTCTAAATTATATATTCAGTAGTATGAAGTAAAGGAAAAAGTTGCTAATTATGCTTTTATATTTTTAAACTATATTTTTATTTATGAGAGAGAATGGGTGTGCACCATGGCTCATAACTCAAATGCCAGTTATTTCTTTTTATTTCATGGAAGATGTTTAGAGTTAGCAATTTGTTATATAGAGATTTACACATACCTTTAAGGTTGGGGAGATAATATAACGAAGATCACCGCTTACAAAAAGACCCAAAGAGGTGAGGATGACCAGAAAGTGATTTGTTAAAACCATATCTATAACTGTAAGCTCTTTGTGTTCTAAAGGAAGAAATCAAGTTGAAAGAAAAACAGTGAACTCTTTAGCAAAGACATTCCAGAAATTCTGAGCAAGAAAGAGTTGATGTGAACGAAGTACTGAAAATTACCTTCTTGAAGCTGGGCATAAATGAGACTGGTCAGGTTAAACCATGAGGTGTCAGTATTATTCCAAAATCCAGAATAAGTTAGGCCTATGTAAACACCTACCAGGAAAGAAAAACAAAATTAAAAAAAATTTCCAGAGCTGGTCACTCAAGTCTATGAACATGAACCTGTCCCTTCTTCCAGCCAGTCTCCTCCTCAAGAGCTTTCTTTTTTAAAAAATTTATTTATTCATTTTCAAGCAAAGAGATACAGGAGAGAGAGAGAGAGAGAGAGAGAGAGAGAGAGAGAGAGAGAGAGAGAGAGAGAGAGAGAGAGAGAGAGAGAGAAAACCAAGGCCACCGCCTTGTGGGTCTGGCCCATGTGGGCACTGGGGAATTGAACCAGGGGCCCCAGGCAAGTGCCTCAACCGCTGAGCCATCTCTCCAGCCCCTCAAGAGCTTTCTTGATGTGGTTATCACTGCATCATTTTATCATCAGTCACTCCATACTTTTCTAAGCTGGCTCCTTTTAAGTTGGACCATGGACTGTCCATGAAACTAAGGCTCTGTCCTTGCCTTCTCTTTTTTCCTTCCTTAGATAAGCTCTCCTCATCTCTCTGTTTCCCTCTCTATCTTGTTATTTCTCTCTCTCTCTCTCTTTCAAAGATTCAGTCCACAATCATGGTAGCAGGTCGATGATCCCCAGCTAGTGCTGACTTCTCCTCTAAGACCAAGCTGCTCCTGTGTCCAACTGTCCATCTCACATTTTCTCTTGATGTCTAATGGGAATATCAAATACAAGTCTGACCCCAGAGCTCCTGATTCGCCACCTTCTAAAATTTGTTCCTCTCCAGTATTCTTTACCAACCAGCATCCAATTAGTCAAAATGCACTCTCGCAGCATCCCGGGATGATGATGCCTCCAAGGCACAGTCCCAGTGCGACCACTCCTCTCTCTTGTTAAAATCCATGTCAGCTCAACATTATCTGCTAGTCTAATGCAGACTCTTTTCTTTCACTTGTGTGTACATGTCCACGTGTATGCAGGTGCACATGTATGCTTGTGTGTATTGAAACCAAAGGACAACCTCAGGCCTATCCACCTTTTTATGCCTTTTTATTTACTTGAAACAGAGAGAAAGAGGCAGATAGAGGGTGAGTATGGGCATACCAGGGCCTCCTGCCACTACAAACAAACCCAGGTCCATGCACCACTTTGTGCATCTGGCTTTAAGTGGGTACTGGGGAGTCAAGCCCAGGCTATCAGTATTTGCAAGCAAGTGACTTTGACTGCTGAGTAATCCCTCCACCCCCACCCCTACTCCCTTTCACCTTAAAAAACCTTTATTGATAGCTTCCTTAATTATAGACCATAAACTATTGTTTCCCTCCCCACACTCCCCCATATCTCTTCCCCCTCTCAATTAGTCTCTGTTTTGTTTCTGTGTCATCATCTTTTCCTCCCATTATGTGTAGGAATTATCAGGCACTTCAAAGACAAGAACATCAAGGCCATTTTATGTCTGGAAGTTTGCGTTATAAGCAGTCCTACCCTTCTTTTGGAGAGATGGTTTAGCCACTAAGGCACTTGCTTGAAAAGCCTGATGGCCCCGGTTCAATTTCCCAGTACCCACATAAAGCCAGATGCACAAAGTAACACATGCATCTGGAGTTTGCTTACAGTAGTAGAAGGCCCTGGTGTGCTCATTCATTCATTCATTCATTCATTCTTCATTCATTCTCTTTCCCTCTCTCCCCCTTACAAATACATAGAAAATATTAAAGAAACTAAAAAGAAAGCTTTTGAGCTGGGTGTGGTGGCACATACCTTCAGTCCCAGCACTTGGGAGGCTGAGATAGGAAGAAGCTGGGAGTTTGGGGCCATCTTGGGCTACAGAGTGAGTTCTAGGTCAGTGCAGGCTAGACTAGTAAGGAAAGGAGAATGAGATGGAGCTCTGGCTGTTGGAGCTGGTGATACGGAGATCGCAGGTGGTGGTGAGAAGGACTGTTGTGTAGACTGTGGAAGCAGAAGTCTGATGTGCAAAGGGAGGAAGAGAAGACCGGCAGGTGGAAGAGCAGTGCCATCTTGAATAAATGCCTCCTGTGGATTTTACTGAAAGGGCTCAGAGAAACGGAGCCGTATGCAGGGACTGTTG
This sequence comes from Zapus hudsonius, assembly GCA_004024765.1. Classification (NCBI taxonomy): domain Eukaryota; kingdom Metazoa; phylum Chordata; class Mammalia; order Rodentia; family Dipodidae; genus Zapus; species Zapus hudsonius. The sequence continues at coordinate 23,911 of PVHP010004568.1, read as the reverse complement.
GGGTTTGCTGGGAGCTGGTGGTTAAGACACAGTGAGGAGAGCAGCATGATGTGGGAGAGGACGGAGATGCAAAGTGAATACTAGAAGGAATGCAGGCTGGATGGCACACTGGCCGTGCAGCAGTGAGGGAGCGCCTGTGGTAAATTTCTGTTTTCTCTGTGAAGCAGTAGATAAAGGGATCACAGAGAGAGAGAGAGAGAGAGAGAGAGAGAGAGAGAGAGAGAGAGAGAGAGAGAGAGAGAGAGAGAGAGAAGCGGTGCTGAGTGTTTGCGGATAGGAAGAGGTGTGATAAAGTCACCTTGTGGAGTGGGACAATAAATAGACTTAGGAAGAGTGACAGGATGTCTAGGCAGTGCTGAGTGACCTCTTGAGATCTGTGATCATAAGCTGAATTTGAGACCAGCTAATGGAATTTTAAGGTGAGACTAGTGAGCAAGTATTTTTAAGTAACATTGTTTGCCCAGTGCCTGAGCATAGGTGCTCTTAACTAGAGGGGAGATTGTACAAGGAAGAAAGAGAAACTTCTCTCATGGGGAGAGAAGAGGAAAAGAAGGATGCCGGGTAGTCACAAAGCGGTAGGGACCATGGCTTGGGGTCACTGAGAACAAAGAAATGTTGGCACATGAAAACTGGCATAGAAAGAAAAACATCAAAACAGGATGCAGTGCACAGCGAGAGCCGCTTCGAGTGGAGATGACGAGAGTATTAGAGACGAGGAGGTCAAGTACAGGTCTTGAAGCTGGTTTGACATGGGTCATCCTTGTGGAGAGTGAAGCCACCCATAGTGGGAGCCATCAAGGTGGAGAGGGAGGCAGAGACCCAGTGGCGAAATTCATTAATGATTGACTGTGAGTCACAGGGAAGCCGCCATACGCTGGCAACCAAGCAGAGTTACAGGGAAGTAAAGTCTGAGTTCGAAAGTGCTGAGAGTTTTTAGGAGAGGAAAGCAGCAACCATTAAATAGTAACCCTAAGGAACGAGCACAACCACCTCACCCTTAGCTTTGAGAGATGCCACCTGGAAGAGGGCTTCAGAGTATTATGGCAAGAAAGTTAAGGGACCCTTAGGAGAAAGTTAGTGGTATAGGAGAGTTTATTGATGACAGAACACAATTTCTTCTGTTCTTTTTTTTTCTTTTCTTCCCTCTCCCCTTCCTTCTCTTTCTTTTTAAAAATTATTTATTTGAGAAAGAGAGAGAGAGAATGAATACGGGTGTGCCAGGTACTCTTGCTACTGCAAATAAACTCCAAATGCATGTGCCACTTGTGCAAATGGCTTTATGTGGGGCCTGGGAAACTAAACCTGGGTAGGTGGGCTTTGCAAGCAAGTGTCTAAAAGACACCGAGCCATCTCCCCATCCCCTTCCTTCCTTTCTTAAAACAGGGTCTCGCGGCATAATCTAGGCAGGCCTGGAATTTACTGTGTAGCCCATGTTGACCTTAAACTCACAGTGACCCTCCTGCCTCAACCTCCGAGTGTCGGGATTATAGATTTATTTATTTATAATAGTTAATTATTATTTTGAGAGTGTATGTATGTGTGATTAGAGTTTTGAGCCACCCCGCCCAGCGAGTAGGAAATAATTCCTAATGAAAGGATTTGGGATAAAGAGGAAAGAAATATGGATCAAATCAAGGAATGTTTTCCTTTTTATTAACTATAATTGATTACATGGAAGCCATCAATGAACTAGAAAAAAACAATTAGAAGAAATCATTAATTGAAATGTACAATGATAGTGGGATATTATATATAATAAGAGATATTTGGTTTTTGTCTCTGGATCCTGACACAAAGCACCTGAATCCCTTTGAAGTTTCTGGGTGACAGGACTGTTGCTCCTGCTCCTGCTTCTTCTTTTCTCCATTTTTTTGAGACAGGTTTGTAATTTGTAGTGCAGACTGACTTTAAACTCACGACAGTCCTCCTGCCTCAGCCTCCTTAGTATGTGATTATGGGTGAGCTACATGCCCAGCTTTCTTTTGTTTTACTGAGGGGACTCCTCATGGGTTCCCAATAGCATTTGGATGGAAGCTGGTCATCATAAAAGAAACCCTAAGTTGAAGCTTAGAATTCGCAGCCATCCTCTAGGAAGGGGACAGGGGCTAGAGATTGAGTTAATGATCCATCACATCTATGTGATAAAGCCTCCACAAACATCTCTAAAGCACAGACTTTGGAAAGTTTCCCGGTTGATAAACCTATTTGTGTACAGGGAGGGTGGTGTAATGTAATACCCTAGGCATGGGACTTCCTGGGCTTGGTATCTTTCTGGGTCGTCTCCCCCTCAGTTCCTCTTTGCTATACTTCTGCATCCTTTGTAATGTTCCTCATAATAAACTTTATGAATGTTAGTGAAAGTCTCCCTGAGTTCTGTTAGCTGGTCTAGAAGATTGTTAAATGTCTGTGGAAGCCTCCAATATGTAGCAGGTTGGTTCTGAGTACAAGTCACAACCTGGGGTTGGGACTAGCATCTGAAGTTGGTGGTGGCAGTCTTGAGGGACTGAGCCTTTTTAACCTTTTGAGGTTGGTTCTTACTCCAGCTTACGTATGGCCAGAGTTGAATTATATAACAGATCATCCACTCGACATCTGCAGAGAACTGGAAAATTGCTTGGTATGTGTCGTAGTCATAATGGTGAGAGAGGCTGGCTCCCTTTCACAGATCCAACCAGAGAGAATCACCAGCACCACACACACACACACACACACACACACACACACACACCACACCAAAACAGGCAGGCAAGGAAGAGATTTCCTTCCCCTTTATATAGCCTTATATAGGTGGAGTCTTGCAACTCTCTCCCAGACTTGTTGACTTCCTAAGTCTCTAGAATTTCCTTCCTGTTCTGTGCTACTAGGAAGGAATATCTGTTTCTAGCTAATATGACTTCTTGAATCCTCAGAGCCTCCTTTCTCTCTTCAATTCAGAGGAAATCTGCTATACAACACTTGAGATTACTGTGGATTGCTAACAGGTCAAGTTGACAACAAAACTTAACCATCATAGTATGGAAAGCCTATAGATGTCATGAGTATAGAGAAAAATAGCTATTTTCTCTCCAAATGCTATTAGATATAGCAGTAATGAAAAAAATACATGTGTTATAAAAACTGCTGTGGCATCTCAGAAATAACAATGCACAGGATAAATAAAATCCAGAGAGATCCCTACAGACTGACTGGTTGAGGAGAGTCAAACAGGGTCTCACAGGGGTTAGACTTGAACTCAAGATCATCCTGCCTCTTACGTAACTGGGGTTACAGGCACATGCTACCATTAGTATGACAAAAAGTCACTAGGGAACACTATCTTTAGCATACATCACCCTTGCACGTGGACAATGCAGAGTGTCAAAGAATAACTTTGTAGGTATTTATGGAGATATTTCCGCTCCACTCTGTTTATGCATTTCGTGTGAGCTGCCTGTTAAGCATCACCTTTAACTTCCAACGTTCAATAAAGCTGTAAACTTACCGTTACATAATGAATTTGTAACGAAGCCAATTAATGCTACATCATTGGAACAGGGACACTTTGTCACTCTGAGATCGACCACATATGGGAACACATTCTGGAGTTGCAAGTGTTCCATCTTTTCCCCAAGAGTCCACTGGAGTATAGGCTCTGTGGAAGTCAAGTGGAGGCATTTAAATTGTGACAACATTCTTGAAATTGAAACACTGCTACTTTTCCTTGAAAGGTTTTAGAGGAACTATGTAAAGGAACCATTCACTATGTAGTCTCAGAGTGGTGCTTGGCCCATAAAATATCCTATTATTTATTTGCAAGCAGAGTATGGTAGGGAGTAAGTGGGAGAGAGAGAGACAGACAGAGAGAGACAGACAGAGAGAGAGAGAAAGAGAGAGAGAGAGAGAGAGAGAGAGAGAGGTATATGGTTGCACCAGGGCCTCTTGCCACTGCAAATGAACTCCAGGTGCATGTGCCACTTTGTGCATCTGGTATGTAGTTACTTGGGATTTGAACCTGGACCCCTCAGTCTTTGCAATCAAGTGCCTTTAATCACTGAGCCATCTATCCAGCCCAACAACTAGTTTTTAATTCACAGAAACCATCTCTTGTCCAAACATGATGCCACAGAGCACCTGGAAGGCGGAGGCAGGATGATTGTGAGTTCCCAGGACAACCTGACACATAGAGAGAGCTTGTCTCAAGAAACAAAAATAACCTCAATTGTTATTACTAAAACTGAACAAGATGTCTTGCTGGTAGTCCTCATTAAAAAGAAATGCTGTAATGGAGGCTGGGGAGATGGCTCAGTCATTAAAGGCACTTGATTCCCAAGCCTGATGACCCAGGTTCTATTTCCCAGCCCCCACAGAGAGCTGAATGCAAAGTAGGGTATGCACCGGTGGTAACAACCTGCCTATGACAATGGGAAGTGGAGCCAGCAGAATCGGAAGCTCATGGCCAGCTAGTCGATGTTCCTTTGCAGGCTGGAAGTTCATTTGTAGTGGCAAAGACCATCTCCAAGAAGGTGGAGCACAGACACCTTGAAGTTGTTTTCTGTCCTCCACATACATACTTTTCACACACACACACACACACACACACACACACACACATTCTCTCTCTCTTTTGCACAAATTAAATAAAAATAAAAATAAATACTGTGATGCAATGAACAATAACTAGCTAACATGCATTTCAAAGGTACAAGACTAACTTTATACCGCCATTGTTTAATGACTCCAAGATGACCACACAGAACTACATAGCTCACACTTCTGTAGCCCTTTGTGAAGATCTCTACTAAGAAATTGCACATATTTGGGCTGGAGATATGGCTCAGCGGTTAAGGCACTTATCTCCAGTGCCTGAGGCCCCTGGTTCAATTCTCCAGTACCCACATAGGCCAGATCCACAAGGTGATGGCCTTGGTGCTCTCTCTCTCTCTCTCTCTCTCTCTCTCTCTCTCTCATCATCTATCTCCTGTATCTCTCTGCTTAAAAATGAATAAACAAAATATTTTAAAAAAGCAATTGCACATATTTAATTCCTTGTCTACCTCATCAGACTGTGAGCCCGTCAAAGGTCATGACCACCTGGTACTTATTACAGAGTCCGACGTATAGTAGCCATCAGAGTTTGTTGAAAGAATACACAAATTCCACTTTAGCTGCTGGCCTTTACCTCGGACAACATCCAATAGGGTCCCTTGAGTCTCATAAATATCTAATCCTTCATGTAAAGTGACCAACACTAACCACTCTTCTACAGCTGCGATATCTGAAAAGAAAAGAAAAGAAACTTTTCACATGTCATATTTGTGTAGTTTGAAGCTATGTGAACACTATCAACAATGAAAAATTTCCCTTTTCAGCCATTTTGAAATGATTTTACCATAGCAATGAATCTAGATATCCACAGGTCAGATCAAAATTTCTCCTCTAGATCTATTGACCTTGTGAAGGGGTGTAATTTATTTAAAAGTACCTGGTCAGAGACAAGCGTAGGATCCGATGATCTGGTAACTAATTCTACCAGACATTACGGAAGAGGTAATACCATTTCTTTTCAAACTATTCTTAAAATTCAAGAGGAAGAGATACATACATTCTATGAGTCTATCATTGCCTTGCTACCAAAACCAGACAAAGATACAACATAAAGGAAAAACTGTCAGGCAACATCCTTGATGGATGCAGTTGTAAAAGTCATCAACCAAGTGCTAAAAACTGAACTCGCTGGCACATTAGGTACAAGAGAAACCAAGCAACATAAGTAATTATCAGGGAAATGTGGTCCCAAACCACAGTGAGCTGTATCTGCATATTTGTTAGAAAGGCTACTATCAAAAAGAGAAAATTTGGGGCTAGGAGATGTCTCAGCAGTTAAAGGCACTTGCTTGCAAAGCTTGTTGGCCTGGGTTCAGTTCTTCACCTGCCCCCATGTAAAGCTAGATGGCCATTCATTTGCAGTGGCAAAAGGCTCTGTCGTGTGTGTTGTGTGTGTGTGTGTGTGTGTGTGCACGTGTGTGCACAAACATACAAATGAAAAAATAAAAAAAACAGGATTTTTTAAAAGGAGAACTACACAACTCAACTCTAAAATGAGCTATAGTAAACAACTCAACTTTGTAAAAGATCAAAGGTAAAAGACTAAGGTTACTTTTAAGACCTATAATAAAGCCAAAGTAACCAACACTATAAAATACTAATAAAAAGTCAAGAAACATCAACTTAATGGAGACAAATTAGTTTTCACAACAATTTTACTTAAATAATTGCATAGAGAATGTACCAAACACTTAATGTTTGTCTTTGGATTCCATGGATAAAATAAATTTCTTCATTTTCCTTAAGTGAAATTAACTCAGTGTCTTGTTTCTTGCAATACCATATCAAAACAAGCCTTCTGCCATTTTTCGCCTGTGGAAATGTATCTATCATCATGCCTGAAGATGTACTAATAAAAGAAATGTACTAACTTAGTACCCTAGCTCAGTATTCTCAACTTATAGAATCCAGTATTTCTCCTCCCTTTGCCGCCGTATGCAGCAGTAGATCAAATTACAGTGCCAAATGCCACTTCAGAGTAGGTTTCATAACAAAATAATACATTATTCTTTATAGCCTGCATCATATTAACATAAATCAATTTCAATAAAATTAATTAATACTCAAGTTTCCTAAACTACTGTTTTCAACTTCTAGAAAATGAGTTTGCTTTGTTTTTTAAAAAAATTTATTTGAGAGAGAGAGAGAGAGAGAAAAAAAGATAGAGACAGAGAGAGAGAAGGGGAATGCCAAGGCCATCTGTCATTGCAAAGGGACTCCAGATGCATGCACCTCTTTGTGCATCTGGCTTTACATGGGCACCAGGACTTGAACCTGAGTTGTCAGGCTTTGCAAGCACATGCCTTTAACTGATGAGCCAACTCTCCAACCCCCAAAATGAGTTTACTTTAAATAAAGGCTAATATAAACATTACATATGTCAGAACAACCAACCTGTAGTAAGATTGCCAGATACAATGTAGGAAGCTCAGCTACATGTGAATTACATAGAAATCACAATTCTTTGCATGTCTCATGAACTATAATAGAACATTTACATGGGATAATGTATAATTTGTCAAATTTAACACGTTTTTGTTAAATTTGATCATCTAGACCCATGTGTACAGAGTTACTTCAGATCACGCTCACCTGTGTTTCCTGTGATGTTTTCTCTAGGAATGTCAATAAACCAGAAAATTTGATCATTGAGCTTGAAAAAAAGAAGACATCAGAAAACAATATTTTACAATATTCATTCATAATAGCACTTATTTTGATATATTCTACCCCACTTTTTGAAAAAGAAAGTTAAACCATGATTCCAAATATGTCTACCCTCTGTGTAGCAGATTTGATTGTTGAGATTGTTTTCCTTATATTACACTCACTGGAGAATGAGAGGACTCAGGTATTTAAAGGTCTTCTGCATCGTGATTTGTAAAGCACAAAAGTGCAAGTGATGATAATGTTAATCAACTATATATAATCATGTAACCACATGTCATAATAGCACACAGCGAAGCTCGGATAACACAAAGCTTGAAGCATTTCTGGCTTGCTCATTCAGAGACAGAGCATGGAGTTGGCAGAGCAGTTGGAAATTTAAGACAGAAATAAGAAAACTGAAACAGGGCTGGAGAGATGGCTCAGCAGTTAAGGCATTTGCCTCCAGTGCCTAAGGCCCCGGGTTCAATTCCCCAGGTCCCACATAAGCCAGACTCACAAGGTGGTGGCTGTGGTGTGCTCTCTCTCTCTCTCTTTCTCTCTCTCTCTCTCTCCTTGAAAATGAATAAATAAAATTTAAAAAAAAAGAAAACTGAAGCAATCTTGAGTTCTAAAGTTTCTGTGTAAACTGTGCACAAATCTTTGTGCCACACAGGTGTAAAGGACACTGGAAGAAGACTAGGCTTAAACAACAACAAACATGGCCGGAGGAAGTTAAAGGGACCATGAGTGACTACAAGCATTGGAACTATGGGTAATACGGTTTGTCATTTCTACCCAGGGAAATTATCTAGCTTTTAGAATAACAACATCTCGCAGAAGATCAGAACAGAATCTAAGATTGCAACAACAGTGTTTAATTTTCAACTAGAAATAAGAAAATATAAAGATAAATGAGAAACTATAATTGGAATTCAGAGGGGGAAAGATAGACAGTGAACTGTCTGAGCATCCAGACAATAGACGATGCATTGTATAAATTTATTACAGATATGTATAGAGACTTAAGAGAAATGTTCTTTTTTTAAAATAGGAAGCTCTTTTTATTTATTTTATTTTATTTATTAATTTTTCAAGCAGAGAGATAGAGATAGAGAGAGAGAGGGGGGGAGAGAGAGACAGCACCAGGGCCAAAAACTTGTGGGTCTGGCTTATGTGGGTCCTGGGGAATTGAACCCGGGGCCTTAGGCACTGGGGGCAAGTGCCTTAACTGCTGAGCCATCTCTCCAGCCCTTAAGAGAAATGTTCTAATGAGTGAATGGATCGAAAATCCACCACAGAACTATAAATAGAAAAATAAAAACAAATGTAAACAATGAAAGTGGAAAAAAATGAAGCAAAACACTAAATAAACAGGCTCAGTAGCAAATTGGAAGTGGATAAAGAATAAGTGAATTTAGAAATACAGCAATTGAAACTCCCTATAATAAAGAAGAGGGATACGATGGGATACTATAGATACTACTAATCTACTATATGTTCAAAATGTGCTATATGTTTCAAAAACCGAGACAAATGAGGGTATAGCAGGCTTCCACCCAACTTAAAAAACATTACACAGGGAGGGAAGCGGGGAATTGGGGATAACAACTCATTGTTTGCCCACTAAATATTGTAACTCATTATGGACAATAAAAAAAGAAAAAAACACATTACACAATGTGCACATGTACTGAGACACCACATGATATTCCATTAACATGTATGTTTTTTTATATTTTATGTATCAGCTAAAATAAATTTAAAAATTGATTAAATAAGATGAACATATTTAGGGACTTGTGGAACAATAGTGTGTGTTTCAAAATGGAGTCCTAACAGAAAAAGAGAAAAAAAAAATTGGAGAATTACTGAAGGCTTTCAAAATTTAGTGACCATACAATTCAAGAGCCCAGAAACTCAGAGAACCCTATCCAGTAAATATAAAGAGAAAATTTTAAACACGTCTAGAGAAAAATGACAGATTATATCCAAGGACAATAATTAACATTAAAAGCTAACTTATATCCAGAAACAATATTGCTAGGTGATATTAGAATAATACTATTCTAATATTCAGGGCTGGAGAGAATGCTCAGTGGTTAGAGGTGCTTTCTTGCAAAGCCTAAGGACCTGAGTTAGATACCCTAGTACCCATATAAAGCCAGATTTACAAAGTGGTACATGAGTCTGGAGGTCACTGAGAGTAGAGGGAGGCACTGGCCCAGCCATATTCTCTCTCTGTCTCTGTCTCTTTCTCGCTCAAATAAAATTTTTTTTTTTAAAAAGCATAGTATACTATTCAAAATGTTGAAATAAAATTACGCCAGCCACAAATGGTATATCTGAAAAAACTACCCTCCAAAACTTCAGGTGACCAGTAAAATATCTATCAGAACTCACAAATTTAGCAAGTTACAAGGTTAAAGAAAAATATGCAAAAATATCAAAAGGCTTGGAGTAGATTTAACAGCAAAAATGTAGAATCTGGACATTCATAAAGAATTGCAAGAAGAAATCAAAGAACAGCTAAATAAATGGAAATATATATACCCCTTGTTCACGATCTGGAAAACTTAATCTTGTTTTAACGGTGAAATTAACACAATCTCTATCAGAATCCCAACAAATTGTTTGGTAGAAGTTGACAAGCTTATCCTAAAATTCATTAAAGGAAATTTAAGGGACACAGACAAGGAAAAAAAATAATGAGACAGAGGAAGTTTCAGAGTTTGGTACAAAGTAACTATCAAGACAACACAGTATCAGCCTAAGAAAAGGTCAAAGCAGAAGAAAAACTTTGTATGTATGGCCAAGTAGTTTTCAATAAAGATGCTAGAAAAAACTCGTTGGGAAAAAGAATAATCACCTTTTCAACAACTGCTGATGGAGTTAAGTGGGAAAGAAAGAATCTGGGACACGTGGTCCCCGCCCACAGGCGGTCTGCGCTCTGATTGGCTGATGCCTCTGGGGCGGATTTGAAATTTAGCGGTTAAAATTCCAGTTGGGGACAGGGCAGCCGGGGAGAGAAGGGACCTGTATTTGAGCCAGTGCTGAGCTAGCAGCATGAAGGAAGAGGTGAAGGGAATCCCTGTAAGAGTGGCTCTGCGTTGTCGCCCTCTGGTCCCTAAGGAGATAGGCGAGGGGTGTCAGATGTGCCTTTCCTTTGTGCCAGGGGAGCCTCAGGTGGTGCTTGGGAGCGATAAATCCTTCACCTACGACTTCGTGTTTGACCCCTCCACCGAACAGGAAGAGATCTTCAACACAGCAGTAGCTCCGCTCATAGAAGGCCTGTTCAAAGGCTACAATGCCACCGTCCTGGCCTATGGGCAGACTGGCTCTGGGAAAACCTATTCCATGGGAGGGGCGTATACTGCGGAACAGGAGAATGAAGCCACGGTTGGGATCATCCCCAGGGTGATACAACTTCTCTTCAAAGAAATTGATGAAAAGAGCGACTTGGAGTTCACTCTGAAAGTGTCTTACTTAGAGATTTACAAGGAAGAAATTTTGGATCTTCTATGCACATCCCGTGAGAAAGTCTCTCAAATCAACATCAGGGAGGATCCAAAGGCAGGCATAAAGCTCGTGGGACTCACTGAGAGGACCGTGTTAGTTGCCTCTGATACCGTTTCCTGCTTGGAGCAGGGCAACAGCTCCAGGACGGTGGCCTCCACGGCCATGAACTCCCACTCGTCCAGATCTCACGCCATCTTTACCATCTTCATAGAGCAAAGGAAGAAAACTGATCAGAATATCAGCATTCACTCGAAGCTGTGCCTGGTAGACCTAGCTGGCTCAGAAAGACAGAAGAAAACCAAGGCTGAAGGGGATCGTCTAAAAGAAGGCATTAATATTAACCGAGGTCTCCTCTGCTTGGGAAATGTCATCAGCGCTCTTGGAGATGACAAAAGGAATAGCTTTGTGCCCTACAGAGATTCCAAGCTCACTCGACTGCTCCAAGATTCTCTAGGGGGCAATAGTCACACTCTCATGATAGCCTGTGTGAGTCCCGCCGACTCCAGCCTAGAGGAGACCTTAAATACCCTTCGCTACGCTGACAGAGCGAGAAGAATCAAGAACAAGCCTGTTATCAATATTGATCCCCAGGCAGCTGAAATCAATCATCTTAAGCAACAGGTACGAGAGCTCCAGGTCTTGTTGCTCCAGGCCCATGGAGGTACCCTGCCTGAGTCTACACATGTAGACCCATCAGAGAATCTACAGTCCCTGATGGAGAAGAATCGCTCCCTGGTAGAGGAGAATGAAAAGTTAAGTCGTGGTCTGAGTGAGGCAGCTGGTCAGATAGCCCAGATGCTGGAGAAGATCATTTTGACAGAGCAAGTGAATGAGAAAATGAACTCCAAGCTGGAAGAGCTCAGGCAGCATGCGGCCTGCAAACTGGATCTTCAAAAGCTCCTGGAGACGTTGGAAGACCAGGAATTAAGGGAAAAGATAGAGACATTTTGCAGCCTGCAACAAGTGATCACCCAGCTATCCGATGAAACTGTTCCTTGTCTGGCTACAGCCAGTGATTCTTTGGTGGAGCCCGATGGTCAAATGGAAACTGGTCCAGAGACCAGCAGGTCTTCTGATGCTTTCAGCACACAACATGCCCTACGCCAGGCTCAGCTGTCTAAAGAACTCTCTGAGTTGAATAAAGCCCTCACACTGAAAGAGGCCCTTGCTAGGAAGATAGCTCAGAATGACAGGCGACTACAGCCCATCCAGCTCCACTATGAGAATAATATTAAAAGTCTAGAGTCAGAAGTCAACACTCTGCAGCAAGAAAAGGAAGGATTGCTCCTTGGCCTTCAGGCATCAAAGAAGGACCCGAAGGAGTACCGCAGCCATCGTCTCCAGGAGCTGGAGGGTCAGATGGCCCACCTGAAGAAGGAACTCAAGGAACAGTCCAGGCTTCTGAAGCTGAAGGAATCCACCGAACACACTGTCTCCAAGCTGAACCTAGAGATACGGATGATGAAAACCCAGCGGGTGCACTTAATGCGTCAGATGAAGGAGGATGCTGAGAGATTCAGGCAGTGGCGCCAACAAAAAGACAAAGAAGTCATCCAGCTGCAAGAACGAGACCGGAAGAGGCAGTATGAGCTGCTCAGACTTGAGAGGAGCTTCCAGAAGCAGTCCAGTGTGCTCAGACGCAAGACGGAGGAGGCGGCGGCGGCCAACAAGCGCCTGAAGGATGCTCTGCAGAAGCAGCGGGAGGTCGCTCGGAAGAGGAAAGAGACCCAGCGCAAGGGCCTGGGAGGCTCGGCAACTCGAGCGAAGAACTGGCTTGGGAATGAAATCGAGGTGCTGGTCAGCACCGAGGAAGCCAAACGCCATCTCCATGACCTCCTGGAAGAGAGGAAGAGCCTGGCTCTGGATGTGGCTCAACTCAAAGCCAACCAGGACTCCGGGGAGAACCCACCCCCTAAGCTCCGGAGGCGCACGTTCGCCCACGCTCAAGGGTGTGGGCACGGCTCCGGCTCGGAGGGTTCTATCGAGAAGCAGATTCAAAGCTTAGAGACCGAAATGGAGCTCAGGAGTGCTCAGATCGCCGACCTCCAGCAAAAGATCGTGGATGCAGAAAGCGAAGACAGGTCAAAACAACGCTGGGAGAATATTGCTACGCTCCCAGAAGCCAGATGCGCCCTGATGTATTTAATCGGAGAGGCGGTCGCCTCCAAAATCCAGGTCAGTAAACTGGAAAGCAACCTGAAACAGAGCCAGGCCGGCTATGCGAACGTGCAGAAGACGCTGTTTGAGGAGCGAAGTCATCTTGCTGAGGTAGAGACCGAGTTCAAAGCTGAGCTGGTCCGGGTGGAGCAAAGGCACCAAGAGAAGGTGCTGTGCCTTCTCAGTCAGCTGCAGCAGCAGGTAGAGAAGCCAGTGGGTGGGCCTGAGCAGCAGCCGAGCACCCTAGGCTCCCAGGATGAGCAGCTTCAAAGAATGCAAGACCTGTGTGAGCGAAATCAGCAGCTGCTCCAAGAGAACCAAGCCTTGAGACAGGAACTAACCCTCCTCCAAGTAGCCAGCACCGAGAAACTTCATTGTCCTCCGGATGTCCTTCCATCTCTGGACTCTTCCTTTGAATACATCCCACCGAAACCCAAACCTCCCCGTGTTAAACCAAAGAACTTGGAGCAAAGCATGAACCTCGACGATCTCCAGTACCATTCAGAGAATTCTGTGGATGAAGGTGGGGATGACGAAGAATGGAATCCCACAAAGTCAGTATCCAGGAAGACCACACAAGGGTGTTCCTGCAAGGGCTGGTGTGGGAACAAACAGTGTAGATGCAGGAAGCAAAGCTCAGACTGTAGCTTGGCCTGCAGCTGTGACCCCACAAAGTGTCGAAACCGCCAGAAAGATCCGGACAGCTTGGGTGCTATGGAGTGGACCCAGGACTCTGAAGTCTCCTTCAAGCTGGAGGATCCCACAGAGGTGACCCCAGGATTGAACTTCTTCAACCCTGTCTGCACCACTGCCAGCAGCAAGATCCTAAAAGGAATGTGTGAGATGGATCAGGCACTATTTAGGAAGACTGGTCTTACTCTCTCCTTTGACCTCCCAGAAATGAAAGACAGAGCAACAGGATCCCAAGACCCTAAGGACCCAGGGAAGAAAAAGAAGCGAACTCTGGCCAGCAATACCACCTTCTACTCTGGCTGCTCTTTGACTGATGAGGAGACGCACTGAGCGCTCCCCATTTGCCTGGGAAAGTTTCCAGGGTGCAGCCAAGAGGATATTTGTATGGCTTCTCTATGTTTCAGGTGTCTTGCTATTGAGAAAAGGGATAGAATGTTACTGAAAGCAAGAGGATCTTTGTCGAATGTTTCCAGCAACTATCTTCTCTAGAATGTGGTAAGCCACCCACTGAAGAGAGAAAAAAAGGACCCCTGGGGGACACAGCAGGAAGCAAGCCCCCCCAAAGTAGCTCTTTCTTCTCTTGAGCACTTGAGTCAGTCTCCTGAAGGAGATGGGGCCAGATGTTCCTCTATAGAAGGCTGTCCCAGGATGAAGGTCTAATTCAGCTCCTTCACCCCACCTCAGGAATGGGGCTGGATCTTTCCTTCCCTGACTCTGTCTGCCTTTGAAGTATTTTAACAGGACCCCCAATTGTCTTCCATGCTACTGAAACAAATGAAACATTTTAGCATGTAAAATAAATAAACCTCATCTCTTTCCAAAATGACTACAGACTCTTAACTTCACATTGTATACAATGCCTAAGAAATGGGTCAAAGAGCCAAAAGTAAAGCAAAAATTATAAAACTCCTGGAAGAAAGGATAGGGTAAATCTTTAAGACCTTGTCTCAGACAACAATTTTCTATATGAAAAACATAAACAACAAATTTACAAACTATATAGTGAAATCCTTGGGAGGCAGAGGTAGGAGGATCACTGGGTTTGAGGCCAGCCTGAGACTACTTAGTGAATTCCAGGTCAACCTGGGCTAGAGTAAGACCTACCTGGGAGGGGGAGGGAAAACCACATTCCTTAAATGTTAAACACAATGATCATACAACCCAACAATTCCATTCTTGGTGATGTCCCCAAGAGGAATGAAATCATACTTCCATATAAAAACGTATACATACATGTTCATGACAGCATTAGTTATAAGACCTCAAAAGAGGGCTGGGTGTGGTGGTGCACATTGTTAATCCCAGCACTTAGGAGGCAGAAACAGGAGGATTGCTGTATGTTCAAGGCCAGCCTCGTAATACAGAGTAAGTTCTAGGTCAGCCTGGACTATAGCAAAACCCTACCTCAAACAACAACAACAAAAAACCCCAACAAAACCAAAATACCCCCCAAAAGAGCAAGTCAAATGTCCACCAACTTGTGACTAGATAAAACGTGGAAACAACATAACAGAATATTATTCAGCCATTAACAGAAAGTAAGTGCTGATATTTTCTACGCATGGGTGGACCTTGAACACATGCAAACTGAAAGAACCAGTCATAAATACTATATATTCCCTTTGATTTATATGGGATTTTCAGAATAAACAAATTGATGGCAATAGAAAGTAGAATATCAGTTCCCTAGGGCTGAAGAATGGAGGGAAGATGAGAGGTGGCTATCAATGCCTTTTACGATGCTGAGAATGCTCTGGAATTACATAGAAGTAAGGCTGAACAACTCTCAAGATACTAAGACAGTGAATTGTTTACTTGAAAACAATGAATAGACACTAGTATGTGACTTATATCTTCATAGCATTGTTTAAGATGAAAGTGAAATTTTCAGAGGCAGAGGTGAGAATAGAGAGTTCTTTGTCAGCACATGAGCACCATGAAAATACTGAAGGAAACCAGGTGACAACTTGTATCTACAGGAAAGAAACAGGAAATATGTAGGTTAGTAGTTACAGTGTATTTTCTTCTCATTTTTCTTGTGTGTATAGAATGGAGACAGGATGCTGCTATGATTCTCAGGCTGGCCTTGAACTCATAGCAATCCTCCTGCTTCAGCTTCCAAGGTACTGGAATTACAGGCATGTACTACTATGCCAGGTTGATTTTTTTTCTTTTCCCTTTTTTCTTTCCTTGTTCCTCTGTCTCCTTCCTTTCCTCCCTCCCTTTCTTTGTTTTATCATGCCTTTTTAAAAATTGTCCTAGTTTTAAAAAAATATCTGACTGTTTTGGGCTGGAGAGATTGCTCAGTGGTTAAGGCACTTGCCTCCAATGCCTAAGGCTGTGGGTTCAATTCCCCAGCACCCACATAAGCCAGACCCACAAGGTGGTGGCCCTGGTGTTCTCTCTCTCTCTCTCTCTCTCTCTCTCTCTCTCCTTGAAAATGAATAAAATATTTAAAAATATATCTGACTGTTTCAACCCAAAAGCATACTAATTATAATACATATTAATGGGGCTGGAGAGATGGCTCAACGGTTAAGGCACTTGCCTCCAGTACCTAAGGCCCCGGTTCAATTCCCCAGGACCCACGTAAGCCAGACCCACAAGGTGGTGGCCCTGGTGCGCTCTCTCTCTCTCTCTCTCTCTCTCTCTCTCTCTCTCTCTCTCTCCTTGAAAATGAATAAATAAAAAATATTTAAAAAATAAAAAATAATAATAATACATATTAATGGATTTAAAAGATTTATCCACAGGACGACCTGGGATGATATTCTTCAGGAGTGCTATCCATCTTTTCTTGAGACTTCTTTCATTGGTCTGGAGCTGGCCAATTAGGCTAGGCTGACTGGCCAGCAAGTCGCAGGATCCTCCCATCTCTGCCTCTCCAGTACTGGATTTCAAGAACACATGTCCACTCCCAGCATTTTTATGTGGTTCCCCCATGCATAGGAGGCAAGCACTTCACTGACAACTCCCCCCACCCCTGATCTACCTAAAAACACATCCAACAAAGGGAGCATGCTTTTCTTCTTACTTTTCCTTTGTTTTTGTTTTCCTTCCTTCCTTCCTTCCTCCCTTTCTTTCTTCTTTCCTTTCCTTTCAAAATAGGGTCTCTTGTCTACGGTCATACCACCCTGAACGCGCCCGATCTCATCAAAATAGGGTCTCTTGTATTATGTAGCCCAGGCTGGCCTTGAGCTTGCTATGTAGTTAAAGATGACCTTGAACTTCTGATCTTTTCCCCTCCAATTCTTGAGTGTGGAAATTATAGGCTTAGTGTCATCAAGCCGAGTTTCACACGGTGCTGGGGATGGATTCTAGGGCATTATGCAAGCACCCTACCAACTAAGCCATATTCCCAGCCAATGAATATGTTTCTTGTTAATAACATATCACAGAATAAAATAAAACATACTTACTAGAGTCAAGTGGAAGTGGAAGATGCCATAGTAGGTACTGTTTGTGATTATCAAGCTGGGAGCTAGTCCTCCTGACGTGAACACACTCAGTATTTCTCTGGAGGTGAGTTCATCTGTACTTTGGAAAAAACACTGGACGCTCTTTAGGAAAGAGGAAAGAAACAAATAATGATAATCTGATGGAGAGAAGCATATTCTAATAATATATCTGTTGGAAGTAAATGCTATTAAGATTGTTTTCTTTAGTAATCCCCATCTCTATAAAAATCTTGTTTTTTGACCACTTCTAGAAGTTTTATATATATATGAATATATATTTATATAAATGTATATATAAATATATATATATTGGTGTGTGTGAGTGTAATATTGTGATGTTGTGTATGTGTGGTATGTATGTATAGTGTATGTGCAGATTCACACGTCTTGTGTGCAAGCATGCGGAGGCCAAAGTAGATTGCCAGGCACCCTTCTCTTTCCTGTTGTTTTCTTGAGATGGAGTCTCTCACTGACCATGGAACTGCCATTTTATCAGCCAGACTGACTGACCTGTGAGCCCAGCAATTCTGTATCCCCGTCCCCTTCCCCCAGGACTGGTGTTACAGGCATGCGTGCCCATACCTAGCTTTTTTGGGTAGGTGCTAAGGATTGAACTCAGGCTCTCCTACACTTCCATGGCAAGTGCTCCCCAGCTATTTTCTCCAACCCTTAAAGATCTATTTTTTAAAGTCCATCCTCAAAATTCAGTAAACTGGGCTGGAGAGATGGCTCAGTGGTTAAGGCACTTGCCTGTAAAGCCTAATGACCTGGGTTTAATTCCCCAGTACCCACATAAAGCCAGATGCACAGAGTGAAACATGCATCTGGAGTTCATTTGCAGCTGCTGGGGGCCCTGGTGCACCCATTCTCTATGTCTGTCTCTCTTTTCTCCATCTCTCTCCCTTTGCTCACAAATAAATAAAAATATTTTAGAAATTCAGTAAGCTATTATTTAAATGTCATGAAGGTTTAGATTCATCCTTAATACAATGCTTTCTCTCATAAAAATGGTAAGAAAGCTTGGGTTTTTTGTAAACATAAAATCAAAATCATGTTTTCTCATTTATAATTTTTATTTTATTAAATTTGTTATCTTGTGGCTAAATTAAAAAGGAAGTTAAATGTATTGAGTAAACTTTATCATACTTTTATTAGCTATTTCCAAGTTTTGAAAAGGATGTGAACATACAGTAATCAGGAATTTGGACTTTCCTGAGAACTTGAGGCAGATGGCAAAATTTATCTCTAGCAGTTGAGAACACTTTGGACAAATTTCCTGAGGGTCTGTTTCTCTACCTCAAATACAGGGGAAGAGCTGGGTGTGGTGGTACCAGTACTCAAGAGGCTTAGGCAGGAGCATCCTAAATTCAACCCTAGTTTGGTCTAGGGTTGTGAGTCCCTGCCTCAAAAATCCAAATAATAAACAGGGCAGTGTTGACATATTTATTTGAATATACCCACCGAGCCCTTCCTAGAACATAACAGAGTTACAGGTGCTGGAATATAGAAGTGAGCAAAACAGACACAAGTCCCCACCATAACCCATGAGGATTTACAGGGAGACAAACTGGATTAAGTGGTGGATGAGTTGGAAACGGATGGAGGAGAAATAAAGCAGGTAGGAACTGGAATTGTGCACACCTTTAACCCCAGCACTGGGAAGGTGGGGATGTGAGAGGCAGACCTAGGCAGATGCAGCCCCTCCCTGTGAGTGGGAGGTATCTAATTAGAGCTACAACCTAGGTGCTAAAACTGATTGGTCAAATATGAACCAATCAGCTGTCTCTCTGACTCACCTGGGAAGAACTTAAATTCTCTTCCCTAGAGGAAGCCATGTGGCAATGGAGTAAAGAGGCTGCTGATCCAGGCCTCAGTAAGGTAAGGCCTGCCCCCCCCCCAGCTAACGGCTGGGGGGGCAGGCTCCAGACTTTTTCCCTCATGAATCTCTCTTTTTTATGATGGGAGCTCACTGTTATCTTTTCTGTTTATGCTTATTTAGCTAATTAATATAAGTTCTGTTAAACTCTCTAACACGTGTTCTCCTCACACTGGTGGCTGGAGAACTCTATAACTCCCCATGTTTCCTTAAATAATAAAGTTTCCCACTATGCCTTACTATTTTGTTGTCTATGATTTTAATTCTTTAACTTTATAGACAAGAGCTCGGATATTCTTTGAACTTGGGGTGCATTGAGGTTTTTACCGGGGGTTATCTTAATTCTAACCCTTCCCCACACCCCATATCTTAATCCATATCAGGGAGGATGGCTGTGAGTTGGAGGTCAGCCTGGGACTACAGTGTGAGTTTCAGGTGATGCTGGGATAGAGTGAGACTCCACTTCCAAAAGCATAAATAGAGCAAGTAGGGTGAATCTAGCTTCAGTTACATGAATAACTCACTTGAGAGTGGGAGCAGAGGGGTTAGGGAGAAGATCTGATGGGTAACAGCATCTCCAGGGGAAAGGTCAGGTGGGAAGATAGAGCTTCATAATGAACATAAAACATCTTGAGTGTACACACACACAACACACATACACATACTATAAATACCAGCAGTTTCTAATAATGTCATTACCAGAACTACTATACTATAACTATCCAAAATGGGTTTGAATTCCTTTTTTTTAATTTAAATTTTATTTTATATATGTTTTAAAAGGTTATACTCTTATCCTCTTGACCCAGCTCCTGTTACCCTGGGGGAAGTCCTCAGTGGGGTTATGGTATTTATTGTGCGGTCATGAAGGCCTCAGTCTGTCAGAGTGGGGGTGGGAGATGAGGACAGTGCCTCAGGGTATTTCTACCCACTATGTGGCTCTTATAGTCTCTCTGCCCCCTCCTGCCCAATGTTCCCAGAGCCATGGCAGCCCTGTTGGCAGTCTGATTTAGTATTGAGTTCTCTGTAATCTCTGGATTTCGGTTTTGGTAGATTTTGATTGATCACTGTATCTGTCACCATCCCTGGAACTAGTTGTCAGGCTAGCAGTAAGAGCAGTATTGAATTCCCTTTTTAAAAGAAAAAAACTAGGGGGCTGGAGAGATTGCTCAGTGTTTAAGGCACTTGCTTGCAAAGCCTGACAGACTGAGTTTGATTTCCCATGTAAAGCCAGATGTGTTTGTTTGCAGTGGCAAGAGGCCCTGGTGAGCCCATTCTCTCTCTCTCCCTCTTACTCTCTCCATGCAAATAAGTAAATAAACATTTTTAAAAAGAAAAACACTAAAGGTCCAGAGACATTAGGTAATTTGCCTCAGAGCACACAGACCATAAATAGCAAACCTAAAAATAATGATCCCAATTCATATGTCTGTTTTCCTCTAAAGACCACTTTTTTCTATAATATATCACCTCAAATATAAATGGCATGTAGTTCACAAGAATTATAAATATAAAATTTAAATATCTGTTTTGTATATCAATAAGAAATTGGAGCCTAAGATAAAGCAGATTTAGGGATAAATATATTTGCCCTAATATAAGCACAATATTTACTCAATCAATGTACCTAATTTGGGGCAATAAAGATAAAATTTAAATATATATGCCCTTTGTGGGATGCTTTTCTTTGTATTTATTTGTGGTAGATTTTTAGATAATCTCTACATTTTTTAATGAACTTGTGTTTTTATTAGCATTGACTCTAATCTCGTTTGTGTGTGTGTGTGTGTGTGTGTGTGTGTGTGTGTGTGTGTGTGTGTATGTGTTGCTAGGGAAGGCACCCAGAGCCTGAGCATGCTAGGTAAGTACTCTTCTACTAAGCCACAGCCCCAGGCCCATATTTATCTTATGACTATGCTTTATTTCATTTCACATGATTTGAATCAAAGATCATATCATTCATTCCTTGCTCAAAATGACAACGGGAACATGCTGCTTGTTATACAAGGAAAAGATTCTTTCTTAAGGTCACATGAGGAAATTTTCTTTCTCTGACAGACTACATCTGTCAAACTTCAAAAGGACAAATCAGTCCCATAACAAATGAAGATTGTTACAGCTTATCTAAGAAAAGGAAGGGAGGAAGACATCATCTGAAAACAACAAAGAAAGCTACCCAGGCTGCTCAGTGGCCAAGGGAAACACATTACCTGATCTAAGAGGGCTTGGAGCAGGAAGGGTAGACAGACAGCCTTATGTGGAATTTTGGTAGATGGTATTTGAAAAGAGTACAGTGCTATTTTTTGACACATGGACGTAAAAGAATTGTTTATGGCTGTAATATAAGTTGTGAGTGGCCCTTACCAGGATTTCTGAAGAAAGAAACAACTTGATTATTCTATTTTCTATGGGTGTCCCTCTGTTGGAGCAAGCAAAGTGATTCTGCTCAACACCTAAATAGAACAAAAATACATATATGAGTCACAGATAGAAGGATTTACATAGAAACACATTTTTTTCTTCAAACTGACAGAATATTTTTTACAGGGATAAGAATTCTAAGTTTAAAACTGAGGTTGCTGGTACACACCTGTAATTCCAGCACTCAGGTAGTGAAGCAAGAGGATCAGGGGTCCAAGGCCAACCTTGACTATAGGGTGAGTTCAAGGCCATCCTGTGCTAAATGAGCCCCTACCTCAATAAAGAAAGCAAGCCCCTCACTCCATTAAAATAAAGAAGTGTAATTCTAAATTCACTTTAGATAAAACCTAAATATTTCATTTAAAAGATACAGTGTCAGGACCCTAAAAGGGAAGTGTTAGCTGAAGCATTAATACAAAGTCCACTGAACAGCACCAACAATCAGGTAAAATGTGTCCATTGTTGCAATAGTGGCAAGTCTGTTACAGGGTTAACCAACTCTTCTCTGATTGCATTAGATGCCTGCTCCCCAAGATGGAATCTGTATCTGGTACTGAAACCTAATCAAGCCTGATCAATAGTCCATGGCTGGGATGTCATAGGCCTTACTGAGGAAACTGCTGATGGTAGTTTGCTAAATGGATGTCAACTTGCCCTCTCCATAGCTATGTCCCTTAGATCATTACCACTGTCGACGTTGGTAGTGGACACTACAGAGGCTCAAAACCGGTCAAATAATATGAATAAGTGGACATCAATGTTCAGCTATAAATAGTACATCTATATCATCCCCCTTCTTCAAGGCTGAGGGAACATCACAGAAGAAGGGGCAGAAAGAACGTAAAAGCCAGAGGAAGAGGGAAAGTGATGTGGAACATCGACTTCCAGGGATGACATGTTTGTTGCACTCCTGAACTCATGGCAGCTGTGATTACCTGCACAAGATCTGAATATAAGATTGGGCTTCTCAACATCCTATCATAGAGGAGATTGGTGCTCACAGGGTCTCCTCTCTCTGCTAATGGTCACTGGTGTGGGCACTGATATGGTGCCTACCCAACGTTCCTGTGAGCCACCCTAATGTAATTCACTGGCTGTGGTCATTTGACTGTGTGTCCTCCATAGACTCAGGTGCTCTATTAAAGCTTCTAAGTTGGGTCTCCAGACACCTGGATAGAGGAGGTTTCACTGTGGGTGGATCTTGGGGTCCAGCCCTAAGGTGTGTTGGGGGCTGATCTGATTTCCAGCTCCAAAGTTTGCAGGGCAGTCTGAGCTCTGGTGAGTTTCCTGCTGTTTGCTGCTTTTGATGTTGGCTGGCTGGTGATGGTTTTTCTCTGCTTGAAATAACCCCCTTCCTCCCCTTAACTGTGCCTGTTTGCAGTGTGAAGCTTACTACAACACTGGGTCATCCAAAAAAAAAAAACAATGAAAATTTTAGAGAGACCAGTTTGGAAGAGGAAAGGGACCAGTAGGAATGGGAGGGGGAATAAGAGAGGGTAATAAGGATGAATATGATCAAAATCCATTTTATACACTTTTGAAAATGTCCTAATAAAACTCAGTATGTATAATTAATATCAACTAATACAAAAGAAACATATCATCTCACATATGCTAGACCATGATGAATCATTGTTAGAGCCCAAGAGAAAACAGTTCTTCATTCAAAAGAGGGTCAGAGGCTAGCGGTTGCGAAAAGATTTTCACTTAATTATTTGGTGCTTTTGAGATCAGGTCTCATTATATATCCCTTGTCTTCCCAGCCACCCTCCTGCTTCAGGTGTCTATCAGCCCATCTGGAGACAGAATTTGCACTCTGATAGACAGCTAGAGGAGGAGCTCTTCCTCTTACCTTGAGTCAGAGGAAAGAGGCTTTAGTGGGTGCAATCAAGCACGCAACACTTATCCTAGCAGTTTGGAACGGGCTCAGACCCTTGTTCAGCAAAAGGACGAGTTGATTTGGTACAGGGGATGAGGGATGGCTCACGGAGAAAGACAGTTATTTGGGGAGTCCCGCACAGACACAGTTTGCTGGGGCACATATTACACGAATGTTTCCTGTAGACCACTAGTGAGGATGAACTAGCTCAGAGCCATCTAGGGACCTAACTATCTCTAAATTGCAATTGGATCTCAGCAGAAAGAATTTGAAGGCATAGCTGAATAGTTTAGAAGCCGACAAAAGAATAAATAACCACTGGGGCTATAGAGAAGCTTTGCCTCTGTTGGAAGAAGTATGGAGATGACATTCCTAATACTATGGTGGAGGGGAGCAATGAGGAAAGGACCCAGGGGCAAACACCCAGAGATCAAGGGTGAGCTTTGTACCTGCTGGATCCAGAAGGTGCCACTGGCAAATGGTTGTGGTTTGAATGTAAAATGGCCCTCGCTAGTGCTATTTGGGAAGGTTATGGAACCTTTAAGAGATAGAGGCTTCCTGGAGGAGGTGAGTCATGGTGCACAGGCCTTGAGGTTTTGGAGCCAGGCCTACTTTCCTTCCTTCCTTCCTTCCTTCCTTCCTTCCTTCCTTCCTTCCTTCCTTCCTTCCTTCCTTCCT
>PVHP010004567.1:15074-70578 GCA_004024765.1 Zapus hudsonius | reverse complement strand
AATGCCTTACCTAAATTCTTTTAATGAGCAACCCAAGATATTTGATAGGTAGAAAGTTTATATTCCATTGTAGAGATGAAAAAGACTGTATCATAGGGAATTTGAGTCAGCTATCCAAGGTTAACCAGTATGCAAATGCAAGAGAGAGAGAGAGAGAGAGAGAGAGAGAGAGAGAGAGAGAGAGAGAGAGAGAGAGAGACTTCTAGAACCCTGTAATTGCAAACATAATGATCTTTCTATGTCCTGCTTCTCCGGCTGTGACTTATCCTGTGGTATACATTGATTTCTGTACATTTTAAAGATCTGATTACTATTATTTCACAGTGAGCCGAGATACTCAAAACAGGAGTTACCATCTGCAACAGCGCTACTCAAAATTTGGAAGGTTCGGGATGTTGAAAGACACTAAAGAGCCACATGGAAGAAATCTGCCTTCTGGGTTTGATGGCCAAGCTTTGTGCAGATTGTAAGGCACGGGTATTCGGTTTCTAGGATCACTCAAATTTTGCTTGGTGACATTTACTGCCTTCTCACTGTTCACTTATCTTTCAAAGTAGGGTGTAGCTCGTCTCTTCTCATCTATGATATCTTGTTTTTAAATAAAATCAGGATGAAATTCTTTGTATGAGGACTTAAGGATTCCATTAAGATGAAGGAAAGACAATAATTTATTTCAGCCATTAGAAGCATTTGACAGATGGACACCTCGTTTTCTTTATTTTCAGAACTCATTCAAAAGTGAGCAAATCACTAGAGAAATGGATGAGGGATAAGCCATAGTACAAAAATGTAAATAGCAAATAAATATATGAAGGAAGCTTGCAAGAGAAGAATAATGAAATATGAGACATGTATTAACTTGGCAAGAAGAAGAAACAGGGGGAGGGAAGGAGGCGTGGAAGCTTTTGAAATTGTTGAATGGCATTTAGTACTGGGAAGGCCTGGAGGAAAAGGCTCTTGTACCCTAATTGGTGGAAGTGTAAATTTGAATACTTTCCTGGATAGTCATTTGTCATCGCCTATAATTAATTAATTAATTAAAGATGCAAAGCCAAACAGAACTTACAGTGTGGCTCTAGTAATGGAAACCTACCTAGATATATGGATATAGGTTCCAAATTCATGAATTACCACATTGTTTGTAATGTCAAGAAATTAATTAATCTAACCGGGCGTGGTGGCGCACGCCTTTAATCCCAGCACTTGGGAGGCAGAGGTAGGAGGATTGCCATGAGTTCGAGGCCACCTTGAGACTACAGAGTGAATTCCAGGTCAGCCTGGACTAGAGCGAGACCCTACCTTGAAAAACCAAAACAAAAAAAAAAAAAAAGAAATTAATTAATCTATTTATGACTTTTTTGTTTTTGAGGGTTTTTTTTGTTTGTTTGTTTTCATTTTTTTTTCAGGGTAGGGTCTCACTCTAGCCCAGGCTGACCTGGAACTCACTCTGTAGTCCCAGGCTGGCCTCAAACTGACAGCGAACCTCCTATGTCAAGCTAGGCTTAATCAATTCTTACCAGTAAGAGCTGGTAAAATAAAATAAAGGTAAACCCACAGGGGAGACTTTGAAAACAAGGCTCACATTCTTTAGCAGTGATGCGGTTATGACTCACCTTTAAGAGGGCATTGCTCTCTGGCCTCAAAAGGTCATGGTTTGATTTTTACTTTGGTAGTGATGAAGCATTTAGATTAAGTCATGTGTCTTATCTCCTTTTCAACATACAGCATGGTTTCTGAAGCAGCAGGGTAGGGAACTTGGCTTACAGACAGTACAGTGGCCCAACTTCTCCATCACATGGAGACTACTCCATAGTCTAATGATTTCGAAGAGACCATGCAGAGTGTGTGATCAACTGCTTTCCTGACAATATAAAGACTGCATGAAAACTCCGAGTTATAAATCCAAGTTCAAACCATCTAATTCTTTCACAGTATTGGGACTTATTTATTTCAGAGGAACAAGGTCTATTAAAATGATATCTGGTTATATTTTTAGTTTGAATAAACAGGAGCCCAGAGCTACACTGCCAGGCTTAAGTACACATACAAAATAAAATTAATATAACATTTTATGATGTCTTTATGGGATTGTTTTCCCCATCATTATGTTTAAGCGTATCCACCTAAACAAATCAGGGCTCCATTTCAAATGACTTGTTTAGAAGTTCATATGCAAATAAGACAGTTCACAAAAGGGAAAGGATAATTTGCTACTGGCTAGTATGAGTACTGACAGTTATATTTCTCAAGAAGCATTGCGAAGATTGCTATGTTTCCATCATTGTTGATTGACTTGATGCTGGTGAACGTCTATGTCAAGTTCATTGCTTCCCAGGCTGTCTACTTGCACTCCAATCTTCTCCCTTAAAATTCTTAGTTTAATTTTTGGTCTTCTTTGGCAGAGTCTTATATAATCTTGGCCCCAAACTTGTTATACAGATGTGTAGCTGTGGATGACCTTGAACTCCTGATCCCTTTTGTGCTCAAGTGGTACTGTCAGGGTTCACATTAGGGTGTTGTGTTGGATGAGGAGCCGCAACGCTTTATGCATTTCATCAAACAAGTTTTCAGGACAGGGGCGATGGCTCAGTCAGTGAAATGTTCCTCGTGCAAGCTTGAACCTGAGTTTGGATTTGCAGAACCTGTGCAAGAAGCTGAGATTACCAGAGCTGGGGAGGGAGAAACAGAATTTGCTAGTCTAGCTGAATTGGTGAGCTCCAAATTCATTATTCTTTTAAATGTTTTTATTTGAGAGAGAGAGAGAGAGAGAGAGAGAGAGAGAGAGAGAGAGAGAGAGAGAGAGAGAGAGAGAGAATACAGGCATGCCACAGTCTTTGGCTACTGCAAACTCTAGGTGCATGCACCACACTGTGTGCCTGGCTTTATGAGGAGGGGAAGCCTGGTCAGCAGGCTTTGCAGGAAAGTGTCGTGAACCCCATATCCACCTCTCTAGCCCCCTTAGCTCCAGGTTCAGTGAGGGATTCCTTTTCAGAAAATAAGGTGGAGAGCTGGGTACCCTGGTGGTGCACACTTTTAATCCCAGCACTCGGGAGGCAGAGGTTAGAGGATGGATGTGAGTTCAAGGCCACACTAAGACTACATAGTGAATCCAGGTCAGCTTGGGTTAGAGCAAGACTCTACCTTGAAAAACAAAACAAACAAAAAATAATAAGGTGAAGAGTGACTGAGGAAGACGCCTGATACATTGACCTTTGGTCTCTACACAACTATGTATACACATATGTGCACATGCACACATGTACAATGGAGCACACATGAGAACATACACACACAATGCACGTATATGTTTTTTAGAAATAAGACTCACTGAATAATTTTGTGTTTACCTTAGATACTTTGAGATTCTGAGAAGCAGGAAATGTTCTTGCAGTGGTAAGAATGACATCTGGTGGGCCCTGGTCTGAGTGGCATGCCTAACAGAGTTTCAGAGAGTGTTATCCTTCATGCCAGCAAGTGCCAAAGACTTGACACAGCCATCAGATGAATCCACTTTTAAGGATGTGGTAGATACGAGATGTCCCAACTCGCAGCATGACAATGTGGTTCCTCGTGTCCTGTACCTTCTTCAGTTAAAGAAAAATGCTTCTTGGACTGGAGAGACTGCTCATTGGTTAAGGCGTTTGCCTGAAAAGCCTAATGACCTGAGTTTGATTCCCCAGTACTCACATAAAGCCAGAAGCACAAAGTGGTGCATGCATCTAAAGTTCATTTGCAACAACTGGAGGCCCTGGCACACCCATATTCATATTCTTTCTCTGCAAATAAATAAATACTTTTAAGAAACCAAATACTTCTTGGCAGATGACTGAGGGCACCGAATACGGTTCTTATGATAACGTATAATTATGCATTGACCTAACATGAGCAGTTTTTATGATGTACCTCATTCAACTCATCCTAGTTGACTATAAATAGCTAATTAATGACTTATAATGTCTTATGGGGTTATACATCCTGAGGTGCAGTGCTCTGTGTCTGGTACTACCGAAGCATAACTGCCCTTATGTTATTTTAATGCTTATGAATTTATAATATGGTCATGACCACCAAAATGTGGATCTTACTGCTAAGCATATGTTGACAACAGCTAAATAATTTTCCGTAACATTTAAGCTATTAAAATAAATATGATAAAGACAGTAACGTGACATAGTCTTATTCTGTTCTCCTGTTTACCCTTCCGCAAAGCTTTTTACACAATACTGGGTTAAGTATTTAATTATATGTCTTATTCAGAAATTCCCTGTAAAACAAGTACTGTGCGTATGTGCGTGTGTGTGTGTGTGTGTGTGTGTGTGTGTGTGTGTGTGTGTGTGGTGCTGGGGATTGAACCCAGGGCCTTGCATATACCAGACAAGAACTTGACCTCTGAGACAGACAGACAGACAGGCAGACAGACAGACAGACACACACACACACATACATACACACACAACACACATATCCTAAGCTCAACTTTAAATAGTTATTTTTTTAAATATATTTTATTTATTCATTTTCAAGCAGAGAGAGAGAGAGAGAGAGAGAGAGAGAGAGAGAGAGAGAGAGAGAGAGAGAGAGAGAGAGAACCAGGGCCACCACCTTATGTGGGTTGTGGGTACTGGGGAATTGAACCCAGAGCCTTAGGCACTGGAGGCAAGTGCCTTAACTGCTGAGCCATCTCTCCAGCCCCTTAGATAGTTATTCAAACAAAAGTTTTTCTGAATCTATAGCTCAGTTACTCAAATTATTTTTGATTAATAGAATGCTGTCTTCAAGTGAAATTTTCTTTGAAAATTTGAAAGACTAAAGTGAAACTTTTGGTTGGGAAATAGCACACAGAGCAGAGTCCTACCTACCAACTTTCTCCTTTGGGCAGGCCTCAAGCCTTCATGCCAGGCACAGTTTGAAGACCTCAGCCTTAGCACATGATAATGAGGTTGTCTTCCATGTGGCAGCCAGCAAGCCTGACGAGTGTATATGAGGCTGTCCCACTGGCTGTGGGGATGGACTGTGCCTCCTGCTGGATTCCTCTAGACACAGGCTCTCTCCCCATCCTTGCCTTGGGATCAGCTACCCTGGGCACAGATGATAGGACCAGGACGGGCAGCTGAGCTAATGATGCTTTCTGGATGCTCTCAAGTACTGATTTGGAATCCAGGCATGAGAATTCTTCCCGCAGGGATACATTTGGGAAGGATGGCCTCCTCTGGTGGGAGTTTGATATGAAAGTGCAGTAGTTTGAACACATGGTCCCCAAAGACTCAAGTGTTATTAAAACTTGGATTTCCAGCCACCTAACTGCAAGAGGCGTCACTGGGGTGGATCCTGGGTCCAAGCCCTAAGGTGTGTTTGGAGGCGTATCTGATTGCAGCCTAAAAGGTGTGCAGAGAGGGTCTGAGCTCTGCTTTGGTTCCCTGCTGTTTTGCTGCCCAGCTGTGCTTGCTTGTGGTGTTGGCTGTTTGGTGTCTCTCTGCTTAGATTTGTGAATGGGAGCTTCTTCTTCCACCATTGACGGTACTTCCCCTTGGATCTGTTAAGCTGAAATACACCCTTCCTCCTGTAAACTATCTGGTTTGGATGTTCATCCCAGCAGTGTGAAGCTGACTACAACAGAAAGCAGCAGGGAAATAAACAGAAAGAAGGCAGAAGCCTCTGGGCAAAGAGAATTAGAATTGGTTAGGGCAGAAGCAGTGACATAATCAGGAGGGCAGCACTCAGCTCCAGCCAGACCGTTCATGATTACACGCCTTGGAAATGCCAAGGGGCCTTCCTGCACTTCCTTCCCTTCACTGTGTCCTTTCAAAATCTCTCTACCACTCGCCTAAACATTTTCGGGTTGATTTCATTCTGGAAAACCTCACTAACTCCATCGCATAGTTTTCCTTGTTGATCAAACATGCAATGCTATTCCGTAGATAGCGTGTGTTGGGTCAGAGATACTGTTCTTTTAAGAGGACAGATGTTAGTCCTGTGGAGACAAAGTAGCCACACGTCCTGTAGTTCCTTCTGATCCTAGGTGTGAAGAGTGTGTTTTCAGTATGATAATAATAATAAATAAAGTAAACATAATGAAATAATAATGTGATGTAAAAAGATATTAAAACAATAGTATGTGATGAAGACCATAAAATATTAAACTCAACTAAAAGATAAAATGTTAAGTATAAAAAATGTTAACTATAAAATGTTTGTTAAATATAACAGATAAAGTTAAAACGTAAAAATATTTTAAACATAATAAGGTTAAAGTGTAAAAGTATTTCAAGTGTTAAAAATGGGTTTAAGGGCTGGAGAGATGGCTCAGGAGTTAAGGCACTTTCTGCAATGTCTAAGAACCTGAGTTTGATTCCCCAGTATCCATGTAGACAGATGCACAAAGTGGCCAGTGCATCTGGAGTCCCTTCGTAGTGGCTGGAGACCCTGGAGTGCCCATTCTCTCTGTTTCTCTTCTATCTGCTTGCAAATAAATAAATATTTTTAAAAATGGGTTTAAGATTAAAGTGTAAATTTAATGTTTGGGTAAATAGCTTAAAGTTACATTTTAAATGTGTAAAAACCTAGTAATAACAGTAAATTTTTTTAATTAAAAATATTGTTAATGACTCCTAAACTATTCACAACCCCCTACCCCATGGACTGATCCAGACTGCCCATGGCGGAGGATATCCAACTGACTGGGGATAGGAAAGAGGGAAATAGGGGAACTGGAGACATCAACACATTATTCCCTTATTAAGTGTATCTAATTATCGATAATAAAAAAATTGTCAAAATACTAGTGCTATCTTATATATTAAAATATAATAGTTTTTTAAATATATATATTTATTGACCATAATGAGTTACATTATTTAGTGGGCAAACAATGAGTTATTATCCCCAATAAAATATAATAGTTTTTAACAGTATTGTTAAGATATAAAAAAAAATAACCAAAAGCTAAAATATATTTTAAAAATCATTTTAAGTGTGTAAAAACACCTAAGGTTTTTACTGTATAAGGTCTGGTCAGTACTGATAAGGTATCTAGTAACATCAACAAAAACTAAATTATGTATATATATAGTATCCCCCCAAAAATGATGTTCTGAGATACCAGAACATGGAAGAAATCTGATTTTGGGTGTAAAATCACATAATTAATGAATGATACCCTGTCCCTTTGGGTTGAGAGTCTAAAATATTCTCCCAACTCCTTCCTGATTATCCAGGTCAGCCCCTAAAGTCTAGCCTAGCCTAAGGGACAAAAATAGTCACAGATCAAACAAACTGGCCAGGTCAAAAGTGTGAGGAGCTCATAAAAAATGTACCTGTACCTTTCTCAATAAACCAAACCTTCTACCAACTGCCAACTCCTATCAATGTGTTCACTGACAACACTGGGCCTGGGCAGGACAGCAGGACAAGGTCTTCCCATGAGCTGTCACTGACTATCTCGTGCCTTCCTTAGCCCCAGACACTAGTAACCTGAGCCACACTGATGCAGGATTTGGGGGTTCAGGAGGAGCCTCCCAAACTTTTGAACCCCAATTTTATGTCCGTATCCTATTTTTTTTACAAAGAATTGGTAAAATGGGCTCAAGAAGGATGAATTATGAATTAGTGTGTTTATTTAGGGAGAGATCATAATTCTTAAAAGTTTATTCAAAGGAAACTGATATCCAGGAAAGGCTGGGACAGTTCCACATACTCATGTGTGGAAGATTGGACATAGAAGCCCCTTCAAATAACAGAGCAGAAATAGTGAGGGACTCAGAGATCACAGATAACTTACCTGTAATCGAAGAGGTCACAGGGCAAGAGGGAGGAGGGACTGGGCCACGTGGGTAACCTCCTTTAT
Organism: Zapus hudsonius; assembly: GCA_004024765.1. Taxonomy (NCBI): domain Eukaryota; kingdom Metazoa; phylum Chordata; class Mammalia; order Rodentia; family Dipodidae; genus Zapus; species Zapus hudsonius. The sequence continues at coordinate 62,735 of PVHP010004567.1, read as the reverse complement.
ATGGATCAGCCAGCCAATGAGGGTGTCTCCTCATCAGCCAAGTGTATAAGCTGAGACATGATTGGTTCAGACTCAAAGGGCTGACTCAGGAGGAGCCAAGATCTGATTGGTGTGTGGACTCAGAAGGCTGACCCAGAGAGGCCTAGCTGAAGCAGGAAGTTCCTGTTGGGTGTGTCACTGGCAGCCATCTTGGAGAGACCCCATCAGACCCAAGTTTGCTTTGTCAGAATGGACAGAATGGCATCTCCTTGCTCCCTCTTTGAGCTTCTGTCCCTGACTGCCTGAAAGAAGCTAGCTTTCTCCAATTTCTCCTTCAACACCTCTCCTGCAGCAAAGGCTCATCCCCAGCTAGAGACCCCCCTCTCCTAAAAGGTTATAAAAGTTTGTCCTGGGAACTTTGGATATTGGCCATCTGAGAACCTCTCACCACAGAGTGGTTATTTTATATCTATATAAGAGATAGAGAATACGAGGCCCCAGGGCCTCCTGCCACAGTAAACAAACTCCACATGCATGTGCCACTTTATGCATCTGGATTTATTGTAAGCAAGCATCTTGAACTGCTGCACCATCTCCCCATCAAATATATATATTATTATTTTTATATTAGTACTATCATATATTATTTATATATTATATATAAAAATTATTGAGTTTATTTGGGGAGAAATTATAATTAAAAAATGTTACCCTTAGACTTTTATTAGAGAATGTAAAGATTCTGAACATCAGCCCTCCATCAACTGGGAAAGGGGCCTTGAATGGCTACAGTATTTTCAGTATGAAGTATTTATTAGCTACACTTCAAACATGCAAACACGTGCCGGGCAGTGGCGGCGGTTTGCAGTGAGTTTGAGGCCAGCCCTGACTAAAGAATTATTTCCTAGTCAGCCTGGGCTAAAGTGAGAAGACCCTACCTTAAAAATAATAATAAACATGCAAACAGTAGAGTCTTATCCCCATCTTTAATCTTCAAGAATACATCCAAACACATTAAATGCTCACTTTAAATGTCACGTTTTAATCCTAATCCTCAATGAAATTCCTCTCATGACCACTGTGTTTTGCTACTTAATAGTGTGTGGAGTCACACCAGTTGTGTGGAAACTGAGAGAACAGGTCTTTTGTTCAGGAGTGCTGCCTCTGCTTATCAGGGGCACTTGGCCGGCCCTGCGTCAGATCTAGTTAGACTTGCTGACAGCATCGGTTATCTTCCCTTTCCTTCCAAAGAGGACTTCAGATTCATTCAAGGACAGATCCTGGGGAGCAGAGGTGGGTGCTGGCACAAGAGTCATGGTTGTCTGGTTGGCCATGGTGTAGAAGGTCTGTATGTGGTGTGCAGAGCCCCCAGAGCCGAAGCCGTGGGGGGATGCTAGGCTGCATGATGTCTACAGCTGATGCTTCCTGTTTGGACTTGACTCCTGTCCTGGGAACCAGTTTTTCTCTTCCTTGTTTGCTGTCCATCTGAGCTGAAAATTGACTCTTCACTGTGGTTGGGTTGAACCTCATTTCGTTGGCATTCTCCTCCTCAGAATTCTGCTCTTTGACACTCACTTCCTTGTGATTCTCCTCATTCAGATTAAGCTCTGACCCTTCCTCTCATTTTGTTCCTTTGTACCTGACCTCCTTTCTTTCAAGGTGATTTTTATTATTTATTTGAGAGACTGGGACAGTTTAAGTGTACCAGGTTCTTTTGCCACTGCAAACTGCAGACACATGCGCCACTTTGTGCATCTGGCTTGACATGGGTACTGAGGAATCGAACCCAGGTCTGCAGGCTTTGCCAGCAAGTGCCTTTAATCACAGGACCACCTCCCCAGCCCAAGGTGATTTTTTTCTAAGTGTGGCAGTGCATGGGTGGGCAGTTAAGAGTCTGGATATGCTGCTCCTAACTCCATGCTCCAGTTGAAGAAGGTTTCCTTTCTTGCCAAGTCCACAGTGAATGTTGTCACCAATGTATTTTTCAAATCCCAAATATCTTTAATTTTTAAATTCTGAAAACACAACTTTCTACAAGTGAGACTACAAACAGGGAGCAGAGGAGAAACGGAGTGTGGCTAGGGTCCTGGGTGCTGGGGCCCCTGAGCTCCGAGCCACATCATGGGAGCCAGCAGTTGGGTCACTGTCTGCTGCCAGCCTCCTGTCTCTCCCTCCTGAGACTCTGGCCAGGCCTCAATGGAGAAAATGCAAGAGGAGATGGTGTTGGTCTTCCTGGGCAGTGCAGGGGGCAGCAGAGGGGACAGGCCACCCAGGGACCCCAGCCTGGATCCTGGGCAGCTGGCTCTCCCGCAGCTCCTTCATCTCCTTCCTGGCCATGACAACATGCTTTGGAACCAGCTCTTGTTCCGTAATAGGAACCAGAAGTTCCTGCTGTAGAAAGGGCTTCAGGACTTTCTTGGGGGCCAAGTCCACCAGGGACTGCTTGGCGGAGGGCATCAAGCCCTGCTGGGTCTCCTCTGGGCAGAAGATCAACATCTGCTCCGTGAGGTCATCCTTGTGGGCAAACAGCATCATGAGGTCCGTGAGCCCAGGATGACCCTCACTTGGCTGGTCCCCAAACTGGGCTTTGAAGTCCTCCAACGTCTGGTCCAGCTCCTCCTGGGTCACCAGGTAGCCTGGGGCATGGCACATTTTCATGATTGTTGCGGATCTTCCAGAAGCAGTATGGTATGTCTCCTCCTTGTTGTCCATGGCTCTGCTCAACCCGCACACTCACAAATATATTTTCCTTAAATGTAGATGTCAAGGTTCTCTAGAGGAACAGAACCGATAGAATGGATGTATGTGTGTATTCAGTTAGTGTCATAAATGCGTTTTTCTTAAATGTAGGTAATCAGTCAGGGTTCTCACCAGGAACAGAACCGATAGAATAGATCTGTATTATAAAGGGGTTGATGACATTAATTTACAGGATATGGGCTGGGCAGCCTAAGTCCAATCTGCAGGCTGGAGAGTCAGGAGAATCTGATAGCCGCTGGGTCCACAGGCTGGATGCCTCAGCAGTCCCACTCTGGGACTGAAGGCCTGGAAGATTCCTGGAGAGCTGCAGGCAGCCGGGCAGAAGGCCCTGGGTTCTCTGGGAGCTTCTTTCTATATAGTCCACCACCAGAAGGACCGCCCACTCTGGGGAAGGGCTTCCTCCTTCTGTTAATCCTTCCTGGAAACACCTCACAGACTCAATTAGCCCAGGCTGACCTGGAATTCACTATGTAGTCTCAGGGTGGCCTTGAACTCACAGCAATCCTCCTACCTCTGCCTCCCGAGTGCTGGGATTAAAGGCATGTGCCACCATGCCTGGCTTGATTCTTAATTTTATCAAGTATCTGTTTACTAATCTGATCAAGTTGACCACAGAATTTAAACAAATTCTCAGGAAAATACCAACTTTTTCAATAATCAGTCTTAATTCCTACTACAATCCTGATGCCTGGGGGCATTATGCAAGATTTCTCTTCTCAGCAGGGTCCCTTCCAGCTTTCATAAATCTGGAACCTCCTGGCTTCCTTGCTTCATGGAAATCATAGACTTTTCCCTTAGCTGGGACAAAAAGCTCAGCTATAATCTAATTCCTTTTTGGTTTTCTCATTCACTATTGGCTTTTAGTGGAAGGTCAAACCAATTTGTGTGGACTCAACCCCCCCCCCCCCCAATAAGAATAAAATCCTTATGTCTTAATCTGTTTGATGACTGTAACAAGATATCCCAAAGCAGGACATTTATTAAAAAAAAATCAAGTTTATTTGGCTCACAGATTTGGATGCTGGGAAGTCTAAGAGCACAGTGCCCACATTTGCCCATCATTTGGATCTGGGGAGGGTCTCCTGTTGTGTCATAATGTGGTGGAGGGCATCACATGCCGCCCGTAGCTTTAAAAATTATTTATTTATTTTTAGTTTTTTGGTTTGGAATTCACTCTGTAGCCCAGGCTGGCCTTGATCTCATGGCAATCTTCCTACCTCAGGCTCCTGAGTGCTGGGATTAAAGGCGTGAGTCACCACACCCAACAAGTTTTTAGTTTTGATAAAACTCAATTTCCTTTTTTCCTTTCCTGTTTCTGCTTGTTTTTTTGTTATAAAACCAGAGAATCTACTGTCAAATCTAAGGCCACAAATGCTGTCTTCTATATTTTCTCCTGTGACCTTTGTAATTTTAATTTTTAACTGAGCCTTTATTTAGTCTGTTATACTTTGGATCACAAACGTTCCTCAAAGATTCCTGATGGCTTTATCCTCCCTGTTCAGAGGTGGGGCTGTTGGAAGATGATCAAGTTGATACCTCTGAAACTGTGACACAAAATAAATATTTCCTCCCTTAATTTGTTCTTTCAAGTATTCCTATCACAGTGATGAGATAGCTAACTAATCACACCATTCCACTAATCTATGTATTTATCTTTATGCCAGAACCATTATTATTTTATAAGAATAACTAGGTGTGGTAGTGCACAACTCTAATCCCAGCACTTGACAGGCTGAGGCAGGAGGATCACAAGTTTGAGGCCAGCCTGGACTACTGCTCCAAAAAATAAGCAAATGAGGCTGGGGAGGTGGCTCAGCAGTTAAAGGCACTTGTTTGCAAAGCCTGATAGCCTGGGATCAATTCCCCAGTACCTATGTCAAGCCAGATGCACAATGTGGCCCATGAGTCTGGAGATCTGGAGTTAGTTTGCAGTGGCAAGAGGGCCTGGTGCACCCGTAATCTCTCTTTAGCAAATAAATAAAAATATGAGCAAACAAGCACCAACCAATGAAACAGAGAGCTTTTACAAATACTAGTTTGTATTTGTCAAAAGTTGGTAATATTCAAGAGAACCCTGATATATATATATATATATATATTGTTTTTTTTCAAGGTAGGGTCTTGCTCTAGTCCAGGCTGACCTGGAATTCACTCTGTAGTCTCAGGGTGGCCTTGAACTCACAGCAATCCTCCTACCTCTGCCTCCTAAGTGCTGGGATTAAAGGCATGCGCCACCACGCCCGGCTGAGAACCCTGATATTTTTAATGAGTAATTAACCATTTAGATGACACCAAAACAGAAGAGAGACTAGTGGGAAAGAAGAAGGGGTTCAGTGGAAGGGAGGCTTGGGAGGGAAGAAAAGGAGCTTGGTGGGAGAGGATTATGGTCATGTTATATTGTCTATATTTATAGAAGCTGTCAATAAAAAGTTTAAAAAATAATTAGTATTTAGACAAAAAAGTTTTTAAAAACTTGTACAACTTTAAAAAAGTTTACAAAAAAGTTAAATAATTTGCATTTAGACACTTTAACCCAATTGACTTAATTGTACATTAAAATCTTATACTAGCTGGGTGTGATTGTGCACACCTTTAATCCCGTCACTCCAGAGGCAGAGGTAGAATTACTTCGAGTTCAAGGCCACCCTGGGACTACATACTCAAAAAACAAAAACAATAACAAAAAATTATACAATATCAGTAGTGATCTAGTATAAAGTTATGCACTGTCTCCTATGTTTAGTGTGAAACTTACATAACAAAAATAAGATTCATTTTCTTATTGGATTGCACATTTTGAAAATCAAAATGCAAAATAAATTCTATAATTTAGGAACTGGATGAAGGGGCAAATTCACTTCCCTGGACCTGAGGAAATGTTTTACATATCTGACACATATCTGACATATCCTACCCAGGATAACACCTCAAAGTACCTGAGAAAATGTTTTACATATCTGAAGGATCCTATCTCTGATAAACCCCTTTTGAAAAGAGCTTAACACCCCAGCCCAATCCACATTTATATGTCTCCCAATAGACTGTCACTTAGGGAGTCCCATACCTAGGAAGAACTTTAACTGTGAAGTCCGAATCACACCAAAAGTCCTTTAAATACCCTCCTGAAAGCTATCCAGGGGGAGCATGACTTCAGACTCAGGAGAAGTCTGTTTCCTCACTGCTGAATAAAAGCAGTCCTGTCAGAGCGCGCTGGAGTCAGGTGTATCTCTTGCCTCCATTTCCTTACACTGGAAAAATACTTCACATACGTAAATTTATCGTCTTTTTTACACAGATCAAAAAACAGGTCTTTGTTCTTTTCATAATAAAGGTGTTGCCTTTTGCCAAGAGGTGACCTACAAAGCATTTGCTCCATTTGATCTATATTTGCAGACCAGAAGTAATTCAAGTGTTTTGATAGGTGTTGTGTCTCTCTAAAGGGACAAATAATTACTGGTGTGGACAGAGATCATCAGCGGCTCTTTTGTAGTCAAAGCTCATCACACTGAGGGTGTGTCTGCCAATATTTAGATTATGAAATTTTGTCTTAATCGCTGGAAACCTGACACCATGTCGATTTAATACAATGTCTTAATAGGAATGGTCATTTTAAAGAGAAACATAACAAAGTAACTCATAGTTTGAAACAGAATACTATATGTAGAAATGTACTAAGAGAAATCATAACAAGTGATTCTGGAATATTTTCTTTTTCTTTATTCCTTCTATATTTAATTTTTTTCATTATGCATACTAATATATTTTTTTGAGCTAATTTAAAGGATCAAAGATTCACTGGTATGAAATGAAAGTTCAAATGCTCAGTTGCCAAAACCAATGTCGCCACAGAGAACTCAGTACTAAACCAGACTGCTAACAGGTCCACCATGGCTCAGGGGACATCGCGGAAGAGGGGGGCAGAAAGACTGTAAGAACCAGAGAATGGGTAGGAATGCCCTGAAGCTCAGTACCCCCCCAAAAAAACGAGGCCTTCATGACCTCACAGTGAATACCAACAATCCCTCAGAGGAGGGCCCTCAGGGAAAGGGGAAGGGGAAGTGGGGAGATCTAAAGTATAACCTTTTATAAAATAAAAATTAAAAAAAAATGCTGACAATTTCATAGGATCAGAGCCTTGCAAAGAGTTTCACATTGCTACATACATGTGATTTTCATATACACGTAAAAAGATCTGCATATGAAAGGATTATATGAAGAAAGAAAGCTTAAAGGATGCCTCCAATCTTCTGAAATAATCATCATATCATCACATTATGCAGAAAATACATGACTGCCTATTAGCCGAACGCAGAACTTGCTCCGTAAGATGAGTGAGACAATTTAATCAGTATTATGTTTTTAGTAGCAAAGTAGCAGATTATTTTCTCTGCAAAACTATTTATAGAGGAAGGAGAGGATGAAGAAGAGGAGAAGCAACCTCCAGTGGTATCCCGTGGCTAGAAGCTTTACGACAACCCTTTCCCTAGTGTCCTCAGAAACCACCTGTGGTGAACTCTGAAAGTCTGAAGACATGGGAAAAGGGTCCAGGGCATGAGGAATAAAGAACCTACTTTAGCAGAGATCAGAATCCAGGATGGATGCTACGTAAGGTGGTTTCAATATTAGAAAAGACACTGTCAACTATTATAATTCTTTTTTCCTGAAATTTCTGGCCATTATTATAAAAAGATTCATAACTAAGGCCAATACAGAGAAATCAGTTTTGGCAAGGCCCATAGCTCACCTTCTGTTTATTCACGTACAAACCACTAATGATCTGTGTGCCAGGCTTTGATATATCCCTTCCTATCTACTGAGCTACATAGGCAGCATCGTGTTTCACTTAAGCCTTAGTGAATTAGACTGGAATTGACTTATTTTTAATATTTTTATTTATTTGCAATCAAAGAGAGAGGGAATGGATGCACCATGGTTCCTTGTCATTGCAAACAAACCCCAGATACATGCACCACTTTGTTCATCTGGCTTTTCCTGAGTACTGGGGAACTGAATCCGGGCCATCAGGCTTTCAAGCAAGCTCCTTCAACCACTGAGCCATCTTTCTTGCCCCAGAATTTATTTATCTTGCTATAATTTTTCATTCATATTTTTGAAGAAGATACCAACTTGGGGTTCATTCAAGCAAGTTATCATCTTGATGTGTCTACACTTTAACTTCCCTTCTTCCCACCTGTGTGTCCACACTACATTATTGGACCTTGCTCAGTGGGCAGCAGAAAGCTGAAAGCAAAACTTCCTGAAAATGTGCTGTCTTGGAGGAAGGCGGCATGATGGGAAGCCAGATTTCCTCCTTACCCTGAGGCCTGTGAGTCGTGTGTGTGTGTGTGTGTGTGTGTGTGTGTGTGTGTGTGTGTGCAGCTGGAGGGCTTGGTGCCAGCAGCCTTAGGCTTCTGGGATAAGAACATATGTTTATTCTAAAGAAAACTTTGCAGGCCAAGCAGCAGGGAGGTGGTATGGCTAAAATTTCGAGCTGGAATAGAGTGTGCATATAGGCCATGAAGCAGTCACAGGTCTGTTTTCAGGGGACTGCTTTCTGTCTCTTTCCAAAGGTTCTAAGGCAACAGACTAGAGTGTGGAGAAAGCTTTATTTCTAGCATGGATAGGCTAGGTTTTAATTAGCTGAAATGCCTTTCTGTAGACCTCAAACAGGCTGCACTTGGAGGCAGAGGGCCTGGGCTTCAATCTTAACTTACTATTATTCTGGGCTCCTTCGTCCTCACGTGGCAAATGGTTGGCTTTGAAGGTTAGCTTTCCTGGGGGAGGGGTGTGATGGGTACCCACTCGGGAAGTGTGCTGCGTCTGCTCTCTTTGCACAAGTGCGCCTCTGTTTCAGCTTTGCATCTTTTCCGAACCCCAGGAAATCTGTAATAAATCTCCACAGTTTCAAACTTAGGTTTCTTATTTTCCCTTTCCCAATGGGAACCACAGGAAAAAGGAAGAATCTTGGAAACATGCAGCACCTTTGCCAGGGTGTACCTCCAAATAAATTACATAATTATCAAAACCACAATCTTTTTGTAAGATTGGGCTCCCCTATTTTTCTGCATAAATAAGTTTCAAGTGCAAATTGAAAGGCAGTTCAAATCTGCAAAAAGTGGGTTGTATGAAACCTTCCCATCTCTCTTCTTTTGGGAAGGGGAGGTGGGGTGGAACTAGGGAAAGAGATGTGAAGTGGGAGGGAAGGGTTGTCAGCATGCCACAAAGTGGTAAAAGCCTGGCAGCTGAGCAGTCAGACCTAGAAAGGCCTCGCTCTGTTTTCTAAGTGAGAAGTAAACATAACTAATCGTGTGGTAAGCTATTGGCACAGTGCCTCATACCTAGTATGTATTTAAGAAAAGTTGGGTATTTCACTTATCTGGAGTTTCTATTATTTATTTTAAAATATTTTTAGAGAGTATGGGTGTGCCCGGGCCTCTAGCCACCACAAACTAGCATGTGGCATTTTGTACATCTGGCATACGTGGGCACCGGGGAATTGAACCCAGGTCCTTAGGCTTTGCGTGCAAGCGCCCTGGTTGCTGAGCTATCTCTCCAGCCCTTTCTGGGGTTTCTAAATCCAGACATTGTCCCATCTTCTGCATTCTGACAGCCTTCTCATATAATAATATATTTGTGTTCTGACTTTTATTATAGTCTCAGTGTGTGAAAACTCCCCCAAGCTCTTTGAGAATAAGGACTCTCTGGTGTATCTTAGCACACCCAAGAGTCCTAACCCAGTGCCCCACACTTCTTTATGAAATGAATGACATTTCCAAATAACTGGTAGTACACTGCATGTTTTTAGAGAAAGCTCTGGTAGCCACTTTTTTTTTTTTCCCAAGTTAGGGTCTCACTCTAGCCCAGGCTGACCTGGAATTCACTGTGTAGTCTCAGGGTGGCCTTGAACTCATGGTGATCCTCCTACCTATGCTGGGATTAAAGGCGTGCACCCGGCTTGTTAGCCACTTAAAAAAATATTTTATTTATTCATTTTCAAGCAGAGAGATACAGAGAGAGAGAGAGAGCGAGAGAGAAAGAGAAAGAGAGAGAGCACCAGGGCCACCATCTTGTGAGTCTGGCATATGTGGGTACTGGGGAATTGAACCCGGGATCTTAGGCACTGCAGGCAAGTGCCTTAACCGCTGAGCCATCTCTCCAGCCCTGGTAGCCACTTTTAATGCATCGCGTTTGCTTTCGTATCCCGCCGGCAGCAGCCTCTTCTTCCGTGCGCAAAAGCACTTCCTGTGCATTGTGGGTGAGGGTCTAACCTTAAGAGGGAGCCTGCGTCCACCAGCTGCAGGATGGAGGCATCTGACCTAAGTAATTCTAGGACTCTCTGGAGGCCAGATGAAAAGAGGGGAGTCTTTTAAAGACACAAGAAAAAGAACAGGTATTCTAACTATCAGACATACTTACAAATAATGTGACTTTTTCAAAATTAAAATTAGAAGGCATCATGGTAAAATAATGCACCTTGAAAACAGCATTCCTACGGAAAACAGTCAATTTTCTGATTATTAAGGCCCTTGTGATTCAGCTCGCAAGCAAACCTTCAGCAAAACCACTGTTTTATGAAACCGAAACAGTGGAGTGAGAATGTTGCCTCATTTCCCATGCTGGGGGATACTTATGTCCTCCAAAAGTTAATGAAGTATACAGAAATCTGCCTGAAGACTTACTGAAAAGGCCCTTGTTAAAAAGGAGAAAATCTACAGCACAGCTTTTAAACGACTGAGGTTGTGTTTGAAAGGCCATAGGAAATGGAGCTACGGTTTACTGGGTCGGGCGGAATCCCCTGAAACCAGTCTGGCAGAAACATCCCTTATATAATAGACAGGGAATGGATCAAATAATTTCAGGCTTGATGACAGCATGGAGCTTGGTGCAGTGCTGGCTATCAGAAGTGTTAAATAAAACAACAGCAACATGTGACGCGGAGAGCTTGAGTCCCCCATACTTACAGCACATTATTCCCACATACCAGATGTTAACACACACCCTTAATCAAGCACAGAGCCTCTGGGGGCTGGGGCTGGTGCAGCTGAGTCAGGCCTGCTGCCTTCTCCTCAGGCCTCCGCTGGAGGAGGATTGCTCCACCTCCATAAACAGTTCTTGGGGGCTGTGGGCATGTTTTTGAGACAGGGTTTCGCTGGCCTTGATTAATCCTCCTGTCCCAGCTATCTGACCACAGGGATTATAGTACCGGTGCTCTTGAGAGCTCAGTGTCCCTGGATGGGTTCAGACCATGAATGATGCACACAGGTGCCCTACAGGTATGTGCACAAAGATAGCCAATCAGCTTCTTGACCACCAGAAGAACTTGTCCACAAGCTCTGGGAACAAGTTGGGCCACCTGAGCCAGAATATACAGCTCGTGTATAGGAGACCCAGGAAGGGATTAACTCTTTAAAAACTGCCTTGATGAGACTGTGCTGAGTGGAGTCAGCCAACAAATGGAGAAGTGCTGGATGATTGCATTGTAGGTGGAAATGCCTTTCACAGTTAGGAAGTAGAATTACAGGAGGTTGCCGAGGGCTGGGGGGATGGGGAATGGAGTGTGTGAAGTTTATGTTTTGCAGGACGAAAAGAGCTTCTGTGGATGCTGGCAGCACCAGAATGAAAGAGTATTTAAGGTTCTATACTTAACGATCGAGATGCACTCAGGAGGTGGAGGCAGGAGTTCAAGGCCAGTCTCACGACATAGCAAGTTCAAAGCCAGCCTGAGCTACACAAGGCTGTCTCAAACAGAACAAAACAAAAGGCTCAGGAAGATGAACACCACATTTTTCTCTCATATGTGGGATGTGGGTCCTAGCTTCAAATTTTTAGTTTTGTATATAAGCTGGAGTTAGCAGAGGCCAGGAAGCTAGAAAGAAACTGTTGGGGGGGAGGGGGAAGCAGAGGCACTGACTTAAGGGGAGGAAAGAGTCCATATGTAGGTAGAGGGACAGAATACTGAGGGTGGAAAGGCTCAAGGGGCGTCAGGGGAAGGGGATGGAGAGGAGGGGTGAGGGAGGGTTAACAAAAACCGAAGACATTATGAAATAATCATATGGAAGCCTACTTATTTGTTAGCTAAGTAAAATACATAACTGAAAATGTGAGAGTTGGCAGAAGTACCCTGAAGGGGTGGGGAATGCTGTGTCCAGAAGCCATAAGGCGTTAAGAATATCCCAGTGCCAAGGGTAGGATACTTCCCAGGGAGTTGTTGGTCAGGGAGGCCTGAAGCTCCCTAAACCATACAGGCTACTGTCAATATTTTTGGTTACCTCACCAGAACTAGACCTTAAGAGCCTATTGCTGAAGACACCACAGGCTTCAGTTGCAGGACACTGAGAAACCAATCTGGAACTGAGCTGGAAGCCTCCTCCCTAACTGGCCAGCTGCCATATTGTTGGAAAATGCTATGCAGGCTGCTGGGAGAGGGGAAATCCAGCAATCCTATACAGCAATGGACTCTGTGAACAACACAGCCAGCCAGCCAGGCAAGGTGCGCCCACTGGTACAATAGTGCAAGACTGCTATGAGGGAGCCCACTGCTCTCTGATTGCAGTTGAAGCATTCCCCAGGAGGGAATTCATGTCTGGTCCTGAAAACCTAGTCAAAATAGTATAACTGGGGAGGTTATAAGCCTAGGGAGAAGTTACTGCTGCTGTTTGCCAAAAAGAAAAAAGAAAGACAGACAGAGAGAGAGAGAGAGAGAGAGAGAGAGAGAGAGAGAGAGAGAGAGAAAGAAAGAAAGAAAGAAAGAAAGGAATGTAAGAAGAGCCTGCTATAGAAAATATCTCACACTACACCAGCAACCATTAGCTGCAAATAATTCCTGAGGGAGGGGTAGGGCTATTTTGGAATGCTGATGTGCCCAACATCACAACAGTCATGATGAGGTCATGAATGCAACGGCCACTTCATGGCCATAAGACCACATTCTAAAGCTCTCTTCTCCATCCTCTGATTCTTAAATTCCTTCCACCCCATCTCCACAATGGCCCCTGAGCACTGGAGGGCATGCTACAGATGTCTTGATTAGTACTGAGCTCACAATTATCGCTCAATTTCTCAGCACTTTGATAAATTTGAGTCTCTCCAATACTCGCTGCCAACTGCAAAGAAAAAAAATTCTTGGACCCAAAGGTGAGTGCAGCACTGATCTCCGGGCATAAACATAAATAATTAGAGGACAATTTGATGTGTACAGGATATTCATTTAGCCCAACAACAGCAGCAGTTTCTCCCTAGGACTTACGACCTCCCCAGTCATAGGTTTTCCATTAGGTTTTCAGTGCCAGACATGAATTCCCTCCTGGGGAGTGGGCTTCAACTCCAAACAGAGAGCAGCTGGTTACCCCCATAACAGCCATGTCACTATTGCACCAGTGGGAACATCTCAACTTGCTGGCTGATTGTGTAGCTCACAGGGTTCACTACTGGCTAAGATTGTTCATGACTTTTCTCCCCCCAAAGCCTGCAGAGCTTTCCAGCACTGTGACAACCAGCTGGGCTGCTATTATTAACACAACTTAAATGTTCAGTGGACTCTTATTTCTACCAAATACCAATTTTTTAAAAAATTCAGCCTTCTAACGTAACTGAAGTCAGTGGGAGGAGACATGTATTTCTCTTTGAAATCTGAAGTTACATAAACCAAACTTTAAAGAGCACCAGCACATTCCTTCAGGCCTCGTATGGCTTTTGGACTGAAGAGCTCAAGCCTTTGGTGCCTTGACCTGGTGTTTCTCTGCACCTGTGGCCTAGGAAATCAAACTTCATGGCAGACCAACCGTGGTTTGTCTGTTATTGGCTCTGCAGAGAAGGGCCTGAGAGCCACACGAAAAATAAAATGCTAGTTTAATCTACAAAAGAAGCCCACGTTTTCATGATGAAAGTAGCTGCTCAGGGAGCTTCCGACCCTTTGGGTGATTATGTTCCTGAATGGTGACCCAGGAGGAGGATCCCAAACAGTGAACACGTGACATTTAAGGCGAGGTTACTTCTCTTGCATTTGACGTCTTAATCGTGTATGTATGGCTGATGTGACATACCTTTTGTGCTTTAGGGGTTTTGTCTCCCCAATAATATTCCAAGTCCCTTGTTTAACAAAAACATTCTATCTTATTGATGACGCTGGAACAGACAGACCTTATACTGGATACACTGTTCTTGTCAACCACAGCCTAACATCAAACACTTCCTGGGTGAAATATGTTTGCAATTTATAATTGATTCCTTGCATGGTTGCCGAGTGAGTGGACAATTGTCCATTGAAGTGGGCCTTGCTGCAATCTTACTGTACTTGCCTCCTCACTGAAAAGTATGTCTGCAAAGCTTATTCTGCACCCTCTAAACACTAAATAAGTGGGGCTGTGACAAGGGTTTGCTGGCTGTCCTTAGGATTCACATGACCAATTGTTCATTCATTTACTCCTCTGACCATCTGCTTTTCAGTTCAACAAAAGCCCATTGTTAATGTTTCCTCTAGAGACATGACCATCATAGGAATAGTGGAAAAAGCAGGAGAATTTATAAATAATTTCAGCTACTAACAAGCCAACCATTTAGGTCAGTTTAAACTCCATTGCATTGTGTGGGAAAACAGTAGTCTTCATTTCTAACACATTTAGAATCTAAAGAAAACAATTCAAAAGCATCTTAAAAAGTTTTCCAAGTGATTCTACTGTGTGGCGAGGGTTGGGAGTCACTGACACGTCTCAGCCTCTTCCTGGCCTCTGTTTGTAGGGGAAGAAAAGACACATGGTTGGCAGAAAGTGGCATGAAAATTGGCAGAAGGATGATGACAGGGGTTTCGCAATCCTAATGGAGGGGCTGGGAAGATGGTCGGTTGGCAAGTGTTTTCTGTGCATGCATGAGGACCTGAGTTTGAATCCTCAGCACCCACATAAAAGCCAGGTGTGGCAACCCAGGCCTGTAATTCCAGTGCGGAGACAGGATTCCCCACAGCTTGTTGGCTAGAGCTAGTCTACCTGATGGGTGAGGTCAGGGATAAGTGAGAGAACTTGTCTCAAAAAATAAGCTGGAAAGTGACTGAGGAAGCCACTGACTTCCGGCGCCCACACTCATGTGCACACGCACCTGCACAAACATGTCATACGTACACACATGCAGGCACACCATACACACCTACAAAATCCTAAATCAAGTCCTCTAAGTTTCTAGAAGCTTCTGTCTCCAGTAGTCTGCCACTAACACTGTTCTTCACACTGTGCAAACACATGCCACGTAACTACCAAGTGGGTGATTCTCAGCCTAGACTGATTTCATGTTCAGAATGGAAGGCAAACTAGAAACTTTATTTGGGTTTTCATCTTCAGATCTGAATCATGATGCAGCCGAAAGATGAAATTCTACCTAGTGGCAGGAACCTGCCAAAGGAAGACAAAGTGTGTGTGTGCCCCAGAAACATTATATACTTGTAAAATTAAATAGATGACTTAAAGACATGAAATTTACATGGAGTTAAGCAAAATGATTACTGGGCTCAAACTGATTCTTCCAATGATTCCTTTTGTTGTAAAAGTCAAGTAAGGAAAACCCAAGAGAGCACGAAAATGACCAATAAATATAGGAAATCAGAAGGTCAGTCTCACCAGGAGGCCAGGAAGTGGGAAATAGGTTGTAATTTCATTTCTCAGATCAGCTGACCATCCAGCCTGGACAGAGGTGAGGGAGAAGTAATCTGTTGTGCACTTGGGAATTGCATCGTTTCTACACCTGACCATCAGGAATGTGTCCGGTACAAAGGATTCTGGGAGAGGAAGCAGCTGGAAGACCTGCTGTTCTTCATCATCTCTATGACTTACTTTCCTCCGAGACTGAGTTAGGCCCTTGTTTAGTGTGCATGGCAGCTCCCCAGCCAGCTCCTGAGCAGCCCAGCAGCTGCTCACTGGAGGCGCTCTCCCCACTGCTTGCTTCTGGCCCCCATTCAGAGCCCATTCCGTAGCAGATCCCAGGAGACTCGAGAGGGCAAAGGCAATGCTAACCCTCCCCACTCCATTTTGAATTGCTCAGCTACACACCAGACAACAGGTTCTTCACTCCTGATGATAAGCCTCCCATCAGCTCAGGGGCAGAGACGTCTCTCCCGACCATTTCCTGTGTGCTCACTGGTATCAGCATAGCTTTTCATTTTCTCATATTGGCATGTTGTCCTTGCACAACCCAATAAAGTAGTGATTACTATTTCTGTTCCAATTTTGCATATTTCTCATTCAGAAAGCTTAAATAGCATTTCTGAGGACAGTCAGCTTGTAACTGGCAGTAGGGCCCTGATTTTCCTGGTTTATAAGGGTCATCTGTATGTAAGAGTTTGGGGGAAGGAAAACATATTTTCCCAATCATTTCTATTTCCAGAAGACTGAATCTGAACAGATCCCGGTGGAACTGGTTAAGGGGGAGGCCACCCCAGACCTGTGGCTCCAGAGCCTGAGCTGAATGGAAGGCCTTGCTCCCTTCATTTCTGAGCTGCTGTGTCCTACTCCGCAGGGTCACTGGAACACTCTGCACATCGGTCTCTGTGTCACTTCTACTGCAGAGCCAGCAAAGGACTACGCCACAGATCCCTGCACCACCTCCTCTGCTCCCAGTGCTACAGCCCTCCGGAATCTGCCATTGACCATGGCCCTCCCACTCTAGTGTTCCCATTTGACTCACCCTGCCTTTTGCTAGGAAATTAGAAAAACCTGAGCAAGGTCACTCCCGTTCCCCTCACACCTTAGATGGCCCCTTTGGGCTGTCTTTTTCAGAAGGGCTTAGGAGTAGGGGGGATAAAGAGCCTCCTCCTACCTTTAGCAGAGCATATGACAGCCCTGTCCCAGAGACCTGTGTAAAAAGCCATGGAGATGAGCAAGACTTTGAACTCACCAAGACTCCCAGCCTCTCGAGTCCATCCTAGGGGTTCCATCTTGTCTAATGACACTTAACCCAGGCATCCACCAATCAGAACTTTAAGAGAATGTTTCATGCATATGCCTTGACCCTGGAGGATACACCCTGTCTCCAACTCTGAACAAAGACTCATCATGGGACTCGATACACTTAGTACAGTAAAAAACATTGTGCTTCAAGGAATTAACCAGGAAAATCAGAACTTCAGTAGATTCATTCCCAAGCAGGCCAGCCACAAGTAACAATTTACCATAAGAAACATTTTTATTAAGTGCATGCTATCTGTATTAATACGGAATCATCACTAGCACGTGACAGAAATGGACTCAAAAGTCACTTAAGCTGGTACAGGAATTTAACATGTCCTATACCCCAACCATGAAGACAGCCACACACAGAGGACCAGTCTGGGGGATGTCTGAAGCTGGGGGTCTCACCCTTGGACTCTACTGGTCTATCATCTCTGCCTTCCTTTGCTACTAGATTTGTCGAGTTCGGAGGTACCAGCAAGGAGTTTGGGAGGCAGGAAGGATGATCATGACAAGGGCAGTTCGCACTCATAGCTCCTCCATCCTATGATAACATCTCAGCTGTTGATTAGAAAAATCCAGTGAAGAAATCAAAATGGCCTCTGTACCCTCTTAGATATCTGAAGTGGGCTCGTTACCATCAAAGACAGGAAGGAGGGGCTGGAGAGATGGCTCAGTGGTACAAAGCCCAAGGACCCCAGTTTGATTCCCCAGTACCCACATAGAACCAGTTGCACAAGGTGATGTGTGTGTGAGTCTGTAGTAGTTCATTTGCAGTGGCTGGAGGCCCTGACACACCCATTCTCTCTCTCTTTCTCTCCTGGGTGTGGTGGAGCACACTTGTCATCCCAGCACTTGGGAAGCAGAGGTAAGAGGATTTCTCTGAGTTTGAGGCCACCCTGAGACTACATAGTAAATTTCAGGTCAGCCTATGCTAGAGTGAGACCCTACCTCGAAAACAAACAAAAAACGGGACGGAATATAGAAAGAAAATGAAAGACAGATATTATAGTTTTAAAGTGATTATAGAATATACTTTTACTTTACATACATCATCATTTAAAAAATATTTGCAAGCAGAGGAGAGAGAGAGAGAGAGAGAGAGAGAATATGGAAAGATACGTCAGGGCCTCCAGCCACAGCAAACGGACTCCAAGTCCATGCACCACTGTGCGTCTGGCTTTAGGTGGGTACTAGGGAATTGAACTCAGGTTGTTAGGCTTTGCAGGAAAGTACCTTAACTACTGAGCCATCACCCCAGCCCCATTATTTTGTTATAGTATGAAATAGGTTTCCGTAGACAAAATGATGATAAAATTGTGACTATTGTAAATTAGGTTGTAGATTATTAACCAGATTTTACCTTTATCTCATGTATCACAATTTTATGATTATTATATGGTCATTTGATCATTTCTTGCCTGCTCAATCAGAATGTTAAATCTCTGAAGTCAGGGACCATAAGAAATTTTATTGACCATGCATCTAGAACATTCCTGACACAGAGTTGCCATCTAACACATCTTTTCAAGTAACTGGGGGGAAAAAAAAAGCCTTTAGTCTTGATGTTAAATTCAGTAAAAGTCAGGACTAGACAATTGCGAAGTTAAAAAATCATAAATTAAGGAACACTGTGAGAAAGAGAAAGGAAATGAGAGAATTAGAAGATCCAAATAGCCTCATCACTCATGGCTTTCCAGGGATTTCACAGAGCAGAGCCGTGGTGATTTCAAGTACGTGTCTGATGAGCTAAGCATTAAAAACTCAAGATGGCATAAAAGAAAAAGACTCAAAGTTCTAGCTAAGTCTGGGATTCTAAAAGTATGTTTGTGAAGGGCAGACCAAGCTTAGGAAACTTAACCACCTATCACTGTATTTTGAATTGATTCAATTTCAAAATAGAAATACCATCAAACCCGACATCCGACCAGATCTCTTAAATGGCCTGTGTTTAATGGAATAAGACCCTAATGAAAACCTCATCGATTGAGCACCTCATGGGCTTGTGTTACAGCTTACAGCCTTCCACCCCCTCTCGTTGCATGTTTTGCTGCACGCACATTTTTCAGCGCATCTCAGCGCTCCCCAGGCCACACACACACACACACACACACACACACACACACACACACACACACACACACACACACCCCGCAGGTCTTCCTGAGCCCAGCCAGGCCAGGCACTGAGCTGCTGGGAGTCCTGGGTGGGACCTGGGCCATCCCTACTCCATTGTGAATTCTTCCTATGAAGAAAGAAGGTGCCACAGAGAGCAGGCTGCAGCATGGAGGCAAGAAATAAGCCTAGAGTTGTGCCTGGTGTGGAGATCAAAGGAACTGGCTAGGGGGGAAGAAGGAAAAAGAAAAGGAATGTGCTCTGACATGATAAGTTTCCTTTCACACTTTTTCTAGGCCAGATGGGGAACTGTGAAGGAGGGCGTGTTAGACAGCCTTTTGTTGCTGTGGCAGGTACCTGACAGAAACAACTTAAAGGAGAAAAGATTTATTTCGGCTAACAGTTTCAATCCAAACTTGGCTGGCTGCATAGTTTAGGGGCCTGTGACGAGGCAGGCAAAGTTGCTCACCTCATGGTGCCACGAAGAAAAGAGATAGGCCAGGGTCCAGAACAAGACGCAGCCCCCAAGGACACGCTCCCAGTCTCCTAGTTCCTGGAGCTAGTCCCTACCCCTAAAGTTTCCAGAACCTACAACATGGTATCACCAGCTAGGGTCAAAGCCTCCCACTCAGGAATATGTCGGGGACACTTCCCATTCGAGCCATTACAGAGGGAGAGCATGGAAGTGGGTTGCCAGGTACCATGAGGGGAGGAGGGGGTCTCGCATGGGGAGAGGTGCTGAGAGACCCTGTGGACTCCCAGGGAGGAGGCTCCATGTCCTCATGTGTGGATCAGAGACAGCATTGGCTGAGGAATCTCCATCAAGCCTTCAACACCAGGTAAGAGGGCGTTGGGCTGCCTGAGGCCTAGACTTGCCCAGAGGCACCCTCTTTCCTTTCCACTGGGTGAAGGTGTCTTCAATGCAAGGCTGACCTCACAGTTCATTCTATTAACCGGAGAAGACAATGCGTAGAGTAAGGAGAGATGTGATGAATTTGTCCATTTAAACAGCTCTTGACTTACAGAGAAAAATGGAAAACACCACCTCTGATTTCAGCAGCAAAATGGTCATTACGGACTCCTAAGCAGAAAGAGCACTGTATTTGGACTCCAAGCCCTTACCTTCTAGTCGTGGGTCTGATGCATATACGCTGGGTGACTCTAGGTGGGGCTTTATGCTCTTGTCCTGTTCGTTCCTCTGAAAAAAGTGATAAAATGACACATAAATTCGCTTCCTGATTTATTTTTTTTCTTTCTTCCTTTAGTTTTATTTATTTCTAAGAGGAGAGAATGGATGCTCCAGGGCTTCTAGCTGCTGGAAATGAACTCCATCCAGATGCATGTGCCACTTTGTGCATCTGGCTTTATGTGGACACTGGAGAACTGAACCCAAGCCAGCAGGCTTTGCAAGCCACTGCCTTTAACCTGGAGAGCAATCTCTCCAGCCCTCTGATGTAAGTTTTTCAATTAAAAATTAGACAACTTGCTGACTACATCATGTACTCCTACTGTATATGAAAAATCTAGAAAGCACCCCCCCCCAGCTGACAAGGAATGAAGTAGTTGTAGACTGTTGTCACACTGAGCATCCAATCACATGTGCACTTTAATCCCAGCACTGGGGAGGCAGAGGCAGGAGGATCGCTATGGGTTTGAGGCCAGCCTGAGACTACATAGTGAATTCCAGGTCAGCCTGGGCCAGAGTGACACCTTACCTTGAGAGAAAAAAAATGAAGACCAAAAAAAAAAAAAAAAAAGACCTTGGGCTTTCAGTGCTCGCTCGCTCACCCTGTTCTCTCTTCCTCTGCCTTTCAACCTGCCAGGAGCAGTGTTAAAGCTGCTACTTCCTAGACTTTTTTTTTTCAAAGAGCAAAATATTTCCCCCACAAAAACTCAACTATGATTGACTATTTTGAGAAATGACAGAATAAATTTTAAGATTCTGAGCAATGGTTTCCACCCCTTTTGCATATAATCCAGGAGTACTCCGATGCCCTTTATTCTTTTTCCCATTTCCAGGTTTCCATCGCCACAGGCCATTGTCCCTGCGTCTTCTCATCAAGCCGACCTCAACCAATTCTGCATCCACAGCACTGAGTACCTTTTATTTCTTTCAGGGATTCTCCTTCCACCCTCTACCATTTATATCTACAGCAGGAAAGTGCCAAGGCGAGCAGCCCATCACATTCACTCCCCTCTGGACCCCGTGTTAGCTCCACATCCCTGGCTGCTCACATTCCTCGCTTCCTGGAAACATCCTCCCACTTCTCTCTGTCAGCCAAATCCTGGTCATTCTTTCAGTCTCAGCCTAGAACCTACCCTCACCGCTTCTAGAAAGAGCTTTCCCTGCACTCTGTGTCTCTGAGGCACCTACCCTACAGTCCACTGCCTGACTGTAAGAGAAAGGACCACTAGGAGACAAGGGGGGGGTGTCTCCTAATGGGGTCAAGATGTCCTCAGTAGGGTTGAGTCTACCTTTAGGCAGCATGAACTTAAGGTCTCTCTAAAACATAGTTAGGGACGGAAGTCAGAGTATAAAGACCGGGGCAGTTCAGGCTGAGTCAGCTTCTGCTGACATGAAGAAATGAAGGGACAGCTGGGGTGACAAGAGCTGGCAGGGTGGCAGGAATTCCACTTGTACCCCTGGAGGCTTTCCCACCCTCACCATGTGGGTTTCTGGGTCCTATCTATTCCTCTAGCTCCTGTAGCCTGAGGTTTGGTAGAAGTTGGATTCCCTAGCACCCTGGAGATTTGAGGTTTTCCACAGGGCCTACACAATTTACCCTTAGTCCTTATCCCAGTGAACCTAAGGAAACTTCTGAACACTCTACAGGTGGGTGTTTGGCTGAGGCCTGACACCCACATCGTCACTCAGCAGATGACTTGACAGAATGCTAATGTAAATGGTGATATGATCAGCCAACACTATTCATCACTGACTGTGATAAGTACCACTGTGAGCACTGCCTATTGCTTCTCATACTCAATACCTAACACCAGGGCTGGAGACACAGCTTGCCTCCAGAGCCCAGGCCAGATGCACAAAATGGCACATGCATCTGGAGTTCGTTTGCAGTGACTAGTGGCCCTGGTGCACCCGTTCTCTGTCTTTCTCTCTCGCTTTCTCTATCTATCTCTCTGCTTGCAAATAAATAAATATATTTTTTAAATAAGACAGCTGCCAAGATCATACCCATTATACAACTGGGAAAACTTATACTGCAAAAGTTCACTGCTGTTATGGTTCGAGGATGGACTGTTCCACATAGTGTTCACAGACCCCAAAGGCTATGGAGCTTTTAGGAGGTGGAGCCTGGTTGGTGTAAGTAGGTGCCTATGGATGGGCCTTTTGAGGATGTTGTAATCTCTGGTTCTAGCCTATTCCCCCCCACTTCCTGTTTCACTACAATGTGAACTGCTCTTCCAGGCTCCTAGCACCATGGATGGAGCTGCTCTTGCCACCATACCTTCCTTGCCATGATGGACTGAAATCCCCCTGAAACTGTGAGCCTAAATAAACCTTTCCCTCCATAAACTGTTTCTCTCAGGTGTTTTGGTGTTAGCAATACAAAAGTAACTAACCCAACTTCTTTGCCTAGTATTAGTGAGAGTCAGAGTCCAGTCCTATTACTGGTATTTTCTCCTTTCGTTACTTTGGGTGAAGTACCTTAGCTGATTCTTTTCTATCATGAGGCCAGACAGACAGATACTCAAATGTTTGCTGGAGATGGAGTCTTCAACACTCTCTTAACTTCTCTTGTGGCATCCTCTGGGATCTGAGGACCTCTCATTACCTGAAATATGAAAATGGCACATGTTTAATTATTCATCTTCCATCACGCTTAATGAGAGGATTAACTGCAGAATGAAACAAAAAGAAATAGTCTGACCTTCAGGCTGCCAGGAAGTGATAATTAACTAAAAGCTCAAGTCCATTTAAATGGACAAATGAAAGGGTTTTACTGATCGTGATGCAAATGAGTCATGGGGTCACTAATTGAAGTCACATAATGGAGCGATGACAATGAGAAAATAAATATGTGCTAAAAATACATTTTCTTCTTTGTGTGTAAAGGTGCTCTTCTGAAGTTCCCAGACTCCTTTAATTTACCTGATGTTTTGAGCATGGGTGGAAAAGCCTCAGAGCTACGGCTGCAGGGAGGGAAGAGGGCTGAGCGCAGGAGTCATTAGGTCTCAGATGCCTAAAAGCATCAGCCTCAAGGTAGGGCTGGCTCCCTGGGAGGAATGTTCATCACAACTTCTATACCAACCAGCTGAATTCTCATTACGTGCTTGATTGGTTTGACCAAATGTTACCATGGGAATGATTCATGAAACCATTTTGCTGCATGGCATGTAAACACAGCCTTCTAATCTAGACCTTCGCTGTTACAATGGTCATAAATAGCTGCGAATTACTACTGTTGTGCAACTCGTGACTTCATCACAGCTTCTGGCCGAGCAGATGGAGCCACGTTCCAGACGTCGCTACAGTAC
Organism: Zapus hudsonius; assembly: GCA_004024765.1. Classification (NCBI taxonomy): domain Eukaryota; kingdom Metazoa; phylum Chordata; class Mammalia; order Rodentia; family Dipodidae; genus Zapus; species Zapus hudsonius. The sequence continues at coordinate 39,453 of PVHP010004567.1, read as the reverse complement.
CCATCTTTCCTGCAGCATTTAATGAGCACAGAGAGGCAGGTGCCACACAGAAGACAAAGTGGCACCCCTCCTTGCCCTGTTCTTGCCCAGGATAACTGTTGTTTTCAAAAGGCCATCCAGCCTTGAAAGTCTCCTCACTTTATATGTACTGTGTGACATATAAATATGTATCTGCTCAAAATATGGCAAAATGAGTCACTATTAATAACTTAGAGTCATGGGGATTCATGCAACCCAATCCCTCTGCCAAAAGTTCAGAATGTTTGCTCAGTGCTTTGATTTTTTTTTTTTAAACTATGTTCTTGGTTTGCTTCGGTACATTTCCTATTTAGATCCTCCACTGAGTCTGTCAACTTTATCTGTGACCTTACTAGGACATACCAGAGCATACAGAAATGGAAGGCCCTTAAAGCAATTGGGGTTTTAAAAATCATGCTTGCCAAACAAACATTTTCCATTTCTCTCTACCATAGCAACCATTATCTTTGCCATATATGCAGAAATTGCTAGAGCAAAAGTGAGGCACTTCTCTAAGTTATTTATATTTATAGCAATATGATATCATGAAGTAGGGTCTTGCTCTAGCCCAGGCTGACCTGGAATTCACTATGTAGTCTCAGGCTGGCCTTGAACTCACAGCAATCCTCCTACCTCTGCCTCCCGAGTGCTGGGATTAAAGCTGTATGCCACCATGACTGACTTATGAACAATTTTTGAACAGTAATACTCCCAGACACAGCATTTCTATATGTCATTGCTGACCCTCACTTCAGGCCTACAGAACACGTGTTGTTCTTCCGCGAACCAAGGCTCAGCTGTCAAATCGCTGGTCTAAGCTGAAACACAGCAACCAGCTGGACCACAAACTCCATATTCTTTAGCCTGAGCTCCAGGAAACAGGCAGTAGTCAATCACTGCTTACCAAAGCAACAATTTTATGGTTCAACCCAATACTGTAATGTGCTGACCAAGAAAGGAAATTTAGAATCTCCTGACATCACAGACTCTGTCCAAATGGCCGATGCTGATTGGAGAATTGGAGAATACAGTACTGGGGTGGGGGAGGGGTGGAGTGAATGAAATGGAATCAATTATCTCTGCACACAAAAAAATGTCAAAGCATGTCAGAAATTCTTTAATATACTTACATTTTTGATGTATTCTATTACATGTAAACTTCGACATGTAATCATGCTCACCAGAATTTTTCAATTTTTCAAATGATTTCAAGTATTAAAAACTAGTGATGCTAAAATATTATTCTGGTAGAACACGCACTATACCAAGCAGATAGCCTATGAATCTGGAATAGGGAGGAAGTCAAACTGTAGCTTGGAAAGACAGATCCTACTTTTTGGAAACTACCTGGGAGTTAATATTACGGTATTTATGTAGAGACTACTATGACATATTACTTCTTTGAATTCTTTTCTTAAAAATACTACCTAATAAACTCAAAGTGTCCTTTCAATTCCCAGTTTTCTCCATTGTCATAGTTAAAATGGAAAAAAACGTATTAAGGGGGCTAATGAACATTTCTGTATTGAATATCTAATGGCTACCCAATAAGGGATTGTTAAGTGCATAATAATTGGGAATGTTTTGTGTTACAAACTTTGTGTCAAATAATAACAGGAAAAGGATTAGCGATGAGAATTACAATGAGATGCAAGGCCCTGGAAAATCTCGCTTTACCGAGGCAGAAGCTGAAGCACCAGAAAGCCTAATTAGGGACAGCCACTCCGAGAGCTCACTGTGGCCCATCTCTGTGAGCAGCATTCAGTGCTAACCCAGGACAGTGTCCTTCCTCATGCCCCAACTCCCACCCCAAATCCTTGTTTGGTTCCAAATAATATTTTGTTCCCTATTACCTACATTTACTTTTCTTAAAAGATTACCAATAATAAAAGATGTGCCCCAAAATTAATACATTACAATAAGCCAAATATCTTAGATGACTGTATTTAAGATGGGATATAGTACAATATGTTCCCTATGTTGAAACAAGATGGTCAAATTACTTTTTTTTTTAAATGTTTTATTTATTTTCAAGCAGAGAGAGAGAGAGAGAGAGAGAGAGAGAAAGCACCAGGGCCACTACCTTGTGGGTCTGGTTTATGTGGGTCCTGGGGAATTGAACCCGGGGCCTTAGGCACTGGAGGCAAGTGCCTTAACAGCTGAGCCATCTCTCCAGCCCAAGATGGTCAAATTACTTTTGAGTTGATGATTGCTTAATGACAAAGTAGATACAACTGGCCACCACAGTCCAATTGAATCTGAGTGTTTTTGTTGTTGTTGCTTTGTTTTGTTTTGTTTTTGAGGTAGGGTCTCACTCTAGCTCAGGCTGGCCTGGAATTCACTGTGTAGTCTCAGGCTGGCTTTGAACTTGTCATTCTCCTACCTCTGCCTCCCAAGTGATGGGACGAAAGGCCTGTGCACCACGCCCCCTGGAGGTGGGATTAAAGATGTGCACCATCAAGCCGGCTCACGAATGGTCTTTTCCTACTCCTCTTACCTCCCATTTGGAAGGCACTAGATTTGATATATACCAGAAGAATGCATATGACCCAAATTTCCAAACCAATATACTCTAAAAATATTTCATTTATTTATTTGAGACAGACAGACAGACAAACAGAGAATGGACGCACAAGGGCCTCTAGCCACTGCTAAAAACTCCAGACACATGTGCCACCTTGTGCAGCTGGCTTTATGTGGGTACTGGGGAATCAAACCTGGGTCCTTAGGCTTTACAGGCAAACTCCTTAACCTCTGAGCCATCTCTCCAGCCCCAAACCAAAAATTTTAAGAGGAATCTAAGTCAAGACAAAGTTAATGATAGCTTTACTGTATGACTTGTGAACCAAACAAAATAAGTGGAGAAGTGTTTTAAATAGAAGAATCTCAGCATCTTCTCCAGTCTAAGAATGCAGAGGGGAAATGGAAACAAGGGCAGTGAGGGAGGGATGGAGCATGACTCCACTGGTTCTACCTTCATAATGAGTCATTCTGTAACACTGGGATGCTTAGAGATAAATCCTACTATTGTACCTGAAAAGACAAGAACAAAGCATGCCAAAAGCATCATTTTCTTTTAATTCCTGTATGACTTCTCAGTGTTCTGAACATTACTCTTGCCTCTAATGATACAGAAAAGGAAAATAAAATGATAATGATAATCTGTCAGAAAAAGCAGTTCTTTATGAATGAAAATAATTTTTCTACAACAGTATTTATGAATAGTCTTGGGTTTCTATTGATATTACCATGTTAGTTTTTCTTTTATAAAAATATTTTACTTGAGAGAGAGTGAGAGAAAGAGGCAGAGAGAAGGAGAGAGAAGGAGAGAGAGAGAGAGAGAGAGAGAGAGAGAGAGAGAGAGAGAGAGAGATTGAAAATGGGTACGCCAGGGCCTCTAGCCACTACAAACTAACTCCAGATGCACGAGCCACTTTGTGCATCTGGCTTGATTTGGGTACTGGGGAATTGAACCGGGTTCCTTAGGCATTGCAGGCAAGCACCTTAACCACCGAGCCATCTCTCCAGCCCTGTGTTGGCTTCTTTAATCATTTTGTGTCACTGGGCCAACTCCAATTTTTTTAACCCCTGAGCTAAGGAAAAACTGATAATGATTTCCTGTCTTCTGATGCATGCCAAATAATTCTAGCGCAGCTCACAGAAGTTCAAAAACAGATGGAAGCCCAGAAAGCCAGGTTATAGGGGAAAGAAGGTATCTGAATATCAAGGCCAGATTGTATCTATGACATGCATCCATTCCAGAATGCTGTGACTCTTTCACACAAAGCACACGGCCAACAGTGGAGACCCTTGTCCCTGTTTCCAAGGCATTGACATTGCCAGAAGTTTGTATAGTGTGTGCCGTGCACAGTGCGCAGTGTGTGGAAAAGGGAAGGGGTCACACATGATAGTAAGTAGCCCTTTCTGGTAGAGTGTGTGGTTGGCTACTGGAACAGTACCTAGAAGGGGCTCTTCCAATAATATATTATAGATGATATTTAAACTCAAAGTGTGTGGACATGACAATCCCCAGTGTGGCATGCTGCCTTCTCACGGCTGTGTTGTTCTACCACGTTCCTGGAAGAGTCAGCAAACCAAGTTCATGAAGGTTGAGTGGTCTCTCATCCTCTGTCCCGACAGGAGAGCAGGCACTGGGTATGGAGGCCTCTGGTTGCTAGGTGTCAAACCTCACTCCAAGTAACTGAAATTATAATGAGGAGTTCACTGTAAAGATAAAGCCACTGACTTTACAAACTTCCACAGGAAGTCTGAAAACAAAGTGCAGCTGGCTGGTTTGTTTCCATGTTCCATTTCATTCTTTTTTATTTTTTAACTTTCTCTCTTTGACTCGCCCTCTTTGCTTCTCAAGAGCCTAATTTCTTCTCTGCCAGGCTTTGGCTTCTCCTGATTACTTCACATTTAGAAATACTTCCAAGGATCATTGATCATTAGCACCTCTGCTTGTCTGTCAGTCCTTCTTGCATGGCTGTCAGCTGAAGACCCCAGCCTGGCCTGCCTGAGTGCCTGGCCCCAAAACCATGACAGAGACTCTCTGTGGTTGCTGTCCCTAGGTCTAACTCTCATCTGATCAGATGTCAGCAAGAAAAATTCACAGTGGATCAGAGCTGCTTGGGCTGTCCCTTCCAGCAGGAATTCTCAGAGAAGTGCTGGTAAGGTGGTACAAATGTCCCCAAAGCATATCAGCTACTGTGATGGTTAAGTTTTGATGTCAACTTGACCTTTCAAGTAATCTTGGGTGGGTCTCTGAGGATGTTCACAGGAAGGCAGCCTCTCAGTAGGGGGCAGGATATAAGGAAGCTCAAAGGAGCTAGAAGTAAACATCCTTTCCTGTGTGGGCAGTGCAGGAAGGAAATTCCAGAGGCTCAGGAAGCCATTAAGTTGGGGATAGAATTGCAAGACCCCACCCTAGGGCTATATAAAGGTGAAAGAATTCTCTCCTGGCCCTCCTGCCTGTTTTGCTATTGTGTATGTGGTGTTGGTGATGGGTTTTTCTCTCTGCTTGGACCTGTGAAAGAGGACCAGCCTCTTTCACTTTTATGAGACTTCCCCTGGATCTGTAGCTTGAATAAATTGTTTCCTCCCATAAACTGTGCCTGGTTTGGAGATTCATCCCAGCGGCGTGTGGCTGACAGCTACAGCTACCAAGTGTTCCCCTCCTCAGTGTGGCCTGGGGTTAGTTTTTTTTTTTTTTTTTTTTTTTTTTTTTCTGGGGTTAGTTTTGAGAGAGCTATATTCTGTTCACTTTGGCACATAACCACAGAGAGTGGTGGAGTATGAGGAAGTCTTTGGTGTCTGAGTCTTCACCCTGTCTACTACAAATGGTGGCACATCACCCCTATATGTGTGGTTATAAGAGAACCTCTGGGTGCGCTGAGACCCAAGCTGGGGACCAAGGTCCTCTTTCTCCCCTCAATGGTTAATGCAGGGTGGGAACCTCGGCAATCTTCCATACAGTGTCTGAAGCCAGACAGTGGTATCCCCCAAAGTCTAATTTACCAATTGCTCTTTGGTGTGGTGGTTGTTAGCTTTCCACTGGACTATAATTTAAATTTCGCCATTAATAAGTTCCCAAAATATCCCTAAAATCTATTGTACCTAATAATTTCTAAAAGCAGAGTGTTAATAAATTTAGATGCATAAACAATGATAATTCCTGGCTCTGGAAACTAAGTTCAGTCCAGTTTGCCTAGAAACAAAAACTAAGCAGGAGAACTAAAATAAACAGAGTGTTATCAGCCTGGTCTTGCCTTCCCTACTGTGTGTGGCTTGCAGGTAAGCTTCCAGGGAACTGGCTGCTTACCCTAGGCAGATGTTCCCATCTGCTTGATTCTTTAAAATCTACTGATAAGGAGCTGGAAGGAAAAAAGTGTCATCAAGCTGTATGTTTTTAGGGATATGTATTCTTCAGGCCTATGAGCCATCTTAGACGTTTTTGGTTGATACAAACAGGATATTGAACTGGGCATCAGAGGACTCGAGTTCAGTCTGGACTTCGGCAATAAAAAGTGTACAAATGTGAGTAAATTCCTTGTCTCCCATAATCCTCTGCTTCTCTGTATTTCCTCCCTATCCATCAAGTTATGAAAGACTAGCCAAGAGACTGAATATTATCATTCTTTGAAAACTGCAACTTGTCATTCAACAAGTGTGTGACAGTGACTGAGTGTTTTATGGAAGAACTAATATTGTTTAACCTTTTTCCTTACATAAACTTACATATCTAGTTTTGGTAATTTTTGAACTAAATTCCATTTTAAATGTTTTTTTTTTTTAAACTAGCCCAGTTAACAAAAGCATGGGCATACTTTCTTTTCTAAAATAATACAACAGAAATGGAATAAAGCATTCAGAAGCAAAACAGCTCCAAAGAAGAAAATTGTTCAAGAAAATTAGAACTACTTGTTTGGTTTTTTTGATGTGTTGGGAATTATGCCGCATGCATGCTGCCATTGGTTTGTATCACAAGCCTCAAAAGTCCAATTTTAAAATACTGATTTCTTTTAGAGCAGGGGTTGGTTTTGCTATTAGGCCTAACCCACAGACTCACTGAACCCAGACTATGTAAGGTATTACGCTGTTAAGAATGACAAAATACAAGAAAATTGGCTCTATCTTCAGTGAGCTTAAAGGACAAGATTCAGGAAGAAGAAGTAAGTATAGATGAATCAACTGATGTAAGTAGCTATACACAATATACAATGCACTATTATATATTAATTTGCACATCTATTAGAGAGGTAATTGTTTTGTTCTTTTTTTGTTGTTGTTTGTTTTTTCGAGGTAGGGTCTCGCTCTAGTCCAGGCTGACCTGGAATTCACTATGTAGTCTCAGGGTGGCCTTGAACTCACAGCAATCCTCCTATCTCTGCCGCCCAAGGGCTGGGATTAAAGTAGTGCACCACCACGCCCGGCTTTTAATTCTTTCGTTCTGACAATAAAGCAACATCAAATTTAAAGATGACCAGATATTTGAAATGAGTTAGGCCTAATTAGCTAAAAACTATTTATATTACTTCATCATACTTATCCAATGCCCAATATAGGATATAGTGTCTAATTAGCAGTGACAGTAAGATATTCCTAAAGGTGACAGGGTACGATGCTGCACAGAGACTGGAAAGCAGACCCACAGGGACATACTCAGGAATGCCTCCACACTGGCTTCTCTGCCCCAAGATGAGTTAATAAAATATGGCTCCGAAACAAGGAGAAACCAATGACTATAAACTCCTCCATGTTAGTATTAAACATAGAGTACATAAATACTTCCCGACTAGGGATGTGACAGTCCGGGACACAGCGTGATACTGAGCTTCTCATTTGCTTGAACCAGGCGTGAGCCAAAAATTAGTTTCCAGAAAGAAATGTAAAGTACTTATGATAAAAATATGGTTAAATGACTAATAAAAAGGAGGAGATTTTTCACTAGAAATCTAGAATCTATGAAAAGATAAAATAGAAATTCCAGAACTCTAAACATCTGAAAAATATTTGAAGTTAGGAAATGGATAGGTTATACAACAGAGCGAAGAGAGAATAGCTAGTGAATCCTAAGCCACCTTGGAAAGCTGGAAGCCAGGTCAGTGGAAGAACTTGTAAGCAGAAACAGAAGAGCAGAAATGATAGTTAGAACACCGGTGGATCATTTCCTAGTCATATGTAATTGGAGTTTCAAAAAGTAGAGCAAAAGAAATATTATGAGATAATGAACAAGAATTTTCCAAAGATATCAACACATAGATTTAAGAACTATGATAGGGCTGGAAAGATGGCCAGCAGTTAAAGACACTTGTTTGGAAAGCCTGTCGGCCCAGGTTTGATTCCCCAGAACTCACGCAGAGTTAGATGCACAAAGTAAGTGTCTCTTGTCTGGAGTTCATTTACAGTGATCAGAGGCCTTGGTGTGCCCATCTTCTCTCTCTCTCTCTCTCTCTCTCTCTCTCTCTCTCTCTCACACACACACACACACACACACACACACACACACAAATAAATATTTTTTAAAAAGAAGATAGACACACTGAAAAAATGCAAATATCTACATCATAGACAAACTAATGTAAAACAACAATTTTTGTTTGTTTGTTTCTTTGAGGTAGGGTCTCACTCTAGTCCAGGCTGACCTGGAATTCACTCTGTAGTCTCAGGATGGCCTTGAACTCATGGCAATCCTACCTCTGCCTCCAGAGAATGCTGGGATTAAAGGCGTGCACCACCACGCCACGCCCGGTTCCGATTTTTTTTTTAAATCTTAAAACCAGAAAAAAAAGACATTTTTCAAAGAAGTAACATTTACAGTTGACTTTTGAACAGAATAATGGATCCCAGAGGAAAATGTTGTCAACTTCAGTTGCTTAAGGAAAGTAATTGCCGATTATATCTCGAGAACCATCCTTCATAAAAGGTGGGATAAAAATAATTTGACGCCGGGCGTGGTGGCGCACGCCTTTAATCCCAGCGCTTGGGAGGCAGAGGTAGGAGGATCACCATGAGTTCAAGGCCACCCTGAGACTACACAGTGAATTCCAGGTCAGCCTGGGCTAGAGAGAGACCCTACCTCGAAAAGCCAAAAAAAGAAAAAAAGAAAAACAATTTGACAAACCAAAAGATGTTCTTCAAAGCAGAAGAAAACAATCTCAGATGGTAATATAGGAGGGAATCAACGAATACTAGAAAGCATATGTATGTGGGCATTTATAAGTTATTGTTGATTACAGAACTGGCTGTAATGTCCTTATTATCACGTATAAAATCTATGGAGAACTAAGCAACATGGTAAGAACACAGCAGTCATAAGGGTGGCTTAGCCCTGGCATGCCCATTCCCTCTCTCTCATTCTCTCCATCTACCCCTCTGCTAACAAATAAATATAAATTTTTTTAAATTCTCAGCAAAAGAAACTTAGAAAATTTTGACTTTCTAGCAAAAGAAATTGAGAAAAGAAGACTTTGGATATCCAATCATTTTAATAAGTGTAATTGAGCGAATGGAAAATTCCACTTGGATTTAAGTGTGGACAATGGCCACGGCGCACGGGTTTCCATCAAGCTGAAAGTGCCCATAAGCACACGCATCCCCCACCCGCTAGCTCCTTCTGTTCTGCACTTGACCTCTCTCCCAGTAGCTGCCAAGGAAACCCACACTCATTTCCCACCATTTTTTTCTATCACAGTGTAAGAGGCAGGTAGCAGCATGTCAAAACTGTTCTCTGGGGAGAGAGAGATTGCTAACTTTTGTTTGTTTTATTTTGATTTTTCTATAATACCTTTCGGGTACTCTCACCATGGAGGACTGAGGACAGCCCCGCACCACTCCTAACCAAAGGCCTCCACACCATCTGGCCACCTTCACATCCCATGGCCTTCGAGGAGCCCAGGCTGCATGCAGAGCAGCTGCAAGGAGCAGGATGGGCTGAGCAGACGAGGACCTGCTGCACTTCGGTAGAGCAGGCCTCCAGGGGAGCCACAAAATTGGTATAAACATATTGTGATGAGACGCCTCTCCAGCTCTGTTTATTTTGTACGTGAACCTAGCCATTAGATTCAACAAACATTTATTAGACATCTGTGCTATATCAGACGATGCCCAAGGCCAAGGGCAATAAGACTCTTTTATAGCTTTATAATTCCCAAAGCCCTGTTCACCTACCTCGTCTCAGCCACTGCTATGAAATGAAGCTGGTGCTGCGTGTATGGGTGCTGCATCTCCATTGTACAAATGGGGAAAGAGAGAATCTGAAAGGCTGAGTCACTTATGATGGCACAGATAATAAATAGAAGGCCCGGGACCAAAGTCCAGGGAATGGGTTCTTTATTCAATGCTTTATCTTACCACATCACCATTTTTTTTTTTTTACATTGCCATTTGGCATTGACTTAGGGGCTTTCTGACCCTTGGTACAAGAGAGAGAGATACCACTTCCCTTGCTTAAGATTCTTAATTGTGAATGTCATGGAGAAGAAACGTAAGGTTCATGTTATCATTGCTTCATCTGTCTGTCTGTCTCTCTTTTTTCTTTTTGAGACAGGGTCTAATGTAGCCCAGGCTGGCCTTGAATTCCTGACTCTATCTCCCAGTATTAGGATTACAAGCACGTATCAATATGCCTGATATTCTTGCTTAATCCTAAGAGATCATTTTCCATCTCTGACCATTTGTTTCTCCAAAATTATTTGTGTATTTTATAATTTTATTTTGCTTGTAGGCAGAGAGAGAGAGAGAGAGAGAGAGAGAGAGAGAGAGAGAGAGAGAGAGAGAAAGAAGGAAAGAGACTATGAGAATAGTTATACCAGGGCCTTTTGCCCCTGAAAATGAACTCCAGATGCAGGCAGCACTTTGTGCCTCTGGCTTTATGTGGGTCCTGAAGAATTGAACTGGGCTGGCAGACTTTGCAAGCAAGTGTGTACCTTTAACCACTGAGCCATAGCCCGGCCCCCAAATTATATTTTCACTTGTATACCATTCACTTTGTTGAATCAGATATTTTCTTAACAATTGTACAAGCATGCAACATTCTGTTTCAAGCATTTGGCTCTCAGTCATATACAACTTGAAATTGCATCATATACTGCTTTATGTCCTATATTTATTTTTAATCATACTACAAATTCCTAGAAGAGAACAACCATATTATGGCTCTGGGAGTGGGTCCAAGGCTAACAATATTTGCTGAATGGAATTTAAATTATGGCTGACCCTGCTACTCCCTAAATTGGAAGCATTAGAACTAATGGTTAAGCATGAAACCAGAGTAAGAGAGACCTTGGTATGAGATCTTCTCTAGCTGGAATCTTGGGCCAGTTACATATGCCAGCTAAACTCCACGACCCTCATTAGAAAATGAGGGTGCTAATAGCCATTCCGTAGATGCTCGTATGAATGAAATGAGAAGCCTGGCATAGAGTGTGGGTGAAACAAGTGTTATCCAGATCTCAAGACCATGTGCAACTATCATAACTACTTTGTGTGACCTTTCCAGAAGCCCTTCTCCTGAACTAATGCGATGCTTCATTTACCCTGACAAACTCCAAGGTCGGAGGTCCACAGCAAATCCTCCACAAAGCCTGTACTTGCTGAAAACAACGGATGAAATGCTTGTGGTAGTGCTGGCTGGAAAATTGAGAGAGGTTCTTTTCTCTCTTAATTTTATCGTTTCATCTTGTGCTAATTTCATTGTGGTTGGCACATAATGGTTGCTTCAAATTAGGTATTACTTTGAGTAATCACAACTGCCTTTATAAAGCTATGACAAATTAATACCACAAGAAATCAAAATTTCAAAAGACATAAAACAGGGGGCTGATGGCTTTATACAGCTCTGTAAACTGAGACTATTAAATTGCTATCTGGATTATCTGAGAGATAAAGTTGACCCCAGTTTTGAGGCTATAATAGCATTTAGGAATTCAATTAGATGATCCCTTCAGGCTAATAACGAACAAATGAGAGCTGCTACCGTTTGTGCCCAAAATCTTGAGTGGCAGCCACAATACTTGGGTGCAGGGTTTCAGCACACTGACTTTTTAGAAGCATCTCATCCCTAAGGCCGAAAACTTCCAAACATTAAAGAAAAATGGCATGGTGATACACTCCTGTGCTCCCAGCATTCAGAAGGCAGAGGCAGGAGGATAGTGAGCTTGAGACGAGCCTAGGCTACATAGTAACAAAGAGAAAGGATAGAGAGGAGGAGGGAAAAGAAGAGGAGAAGGAGGAGGAACAGAAGGAGCATGAAAAATTCTGTCTGTTTCTATCACTGTGTAATTATGGCAAAAAAAATCACTTTTTTGCAAACTTCTCAGGTTTCTCACGTAAATGGATTTATTCTTTGAGCAGAAACTATAATTTACCAATGAGATTAGGAATGGCATTCTTTGATTCGTTATGTTTTTTTTTTCCTATTTTCTAATTTTCTACAATAAGCACGTGGTAGTTTTAGAATCAGGAACAAAGGTCCTTCGTTATTATTTTTATTTCTAAGTGAGAAATGACAGTGTGGGATAGAGAGACACGTTTTCTTCCTAAAGGCTGGCTTACAGATGTGCCATGAGTGAGGACTCACAGCTGCTTGGAAGGAATTTCAACCAAGGATGCTGAGTCCTGAACCGGGGGAAGTAGACTAATGATCAAGAGAAAATGCCTCATCTTAGTCACACATGAATGGCTATTAAGTTTTTATGCATCAATGTAATTCTCGCACTCAGTAACAGTGCTTGGCACACAGTAGGTGCTTTGTAAAATCTGTGCAGAATACGTGACTGCAGTGTCTAGGTAGGACAGCAAATGTCCTCCCCCTCCCCCGCACACATACAGGGGACACCTCACTTCCTTCCTGAGCAGATGGCTATGGTCTCTCAAACTGCAATAGGTGATTACTGAGTAGAAATCATTGGGCTGGAGAAACGGCCTTCTGCATAAGCATGAGGGCCAGAAGCAGCCCCCCACTCCCAGCGTTTGTATCTCCAGATCCCATGTAAGCAGCTGGGCATGGCCACGTGTGCCTCACCCCAATTCTACAAAGGGGAGCAAAGACTAGGGACTCTCCCAAGCTCGCTCGCTCTCTCTCTCTCTCTCTCTCTCTCTCTCTCTCTCTCTTTCTCTCTCTCTCTCTCTCTCTCTCACACACACACACACACACACACACACAGAGCAAGCTGTGCTATAATTAGAGACTCAAGTTCAAATAAGAATGGGTAGGGACCAGGGATGTGGTTTAATTGGTAGAGTGCTTGCCTGGCACTCACAAAGCTGAGTTCAATCCCCAGCATTGCATAAACAGAACAATGGTATAAATGGGCTGAGTCTGTAATCCCAGCACTCAGGAGGTAGAGGCCTGAGAATCACAAATTCCAATAAGGACAGAAGAACCATGACAAGGGATGCCTGATGTTCTACTTTAGCCACTGAAGACAAGTATCCTACCATCAATGCAAGGCACAAACATATGCATACACCACACATACACACACACACACACACACACACACACACACACAGCAACAAAAAATTATCTCAAAAAAGTAAAAATCACAGTTACACAGAAATAAAATGCCAGTGACTTCAACCAATCAGAACTGCACATTATATTTTCCCTATCACAAAAGTGTTGCAGAATAATACAACATACAGATAAAGAGGAGAAATATATAGGAATATACTCTTTCTTTAAAAATTTCTTTTACAGTGCCCACGTAAAGCCACATGCACAGTGGCACATGCATCTGGAGTTTGTTTTCAGTGGTTGGAGGCCCTGATGCAGCCATTCTCTCTGTCTTTTCTTTTCTTCCCTTTTCTTTTCTTTTCCCTCCCCTGCCCTCCCTCCCTTTCTCTCTCTCTCTTTCCTTCCTTCCTTCCTTCCTTCCTTCCTTCTTTCTTTCATTTATGTTTTTGTTTTTTTGAGGTAGGGTCTCCCTCTAGCCCAAGTTAATCTGGAATTCACTATGTAGTTTCAGGGTGGCCTTGAACTCAGTGATCTCCTACCTCTGCCTCCCAAGTGCTGGGATTAAAGGCGTGTGCCACCATGCCCGGCTGTCTCTTATCTTTCTCTGCTTGCAATTAAATGAATAAAAACATATTTAAAAATTTTTTTCTTTTAATATATACTTGTATGTGTGTGGACTCACTCATGCCAGGGCCTCTTGCCACTGCAAAGGAACACCAGATGCACAGACCAACCACTCTTTTGCATCTAGCTTTACATGGGTGCTAGGTAGTTGACCCAGGGCTGGCAGGATTTACGAGCAAGCACTTTTAACTGCTGGGCCATCTCTCCAGCTCCAGGGAATACACGTTATCACATGAGCTCTGCGTGTGGCAATATGACAGCAATATGATCAAATTACAGTAGGTTCATGTATTAAAATTTCAATTAAAAAGTTTTTAAAAACTCTATTTGCCAAATAAATAAATAATTGAATATTTAAGTCATTTCTCAGCTGCAAAGCATTTGCTTTTAATTGCTTTTGCTGAAGCCGCCATGACACAGGCATCATTCACTGCAAAGACGGAGGAGAAGCCTGTGTACCCAGAGTGATAATAACTGACCCAGATGAAAAATTAAACCCAGACTAATTGGTTAGTACCCACTGTCTAACCATTAGTGTTTCAGGCTTGGGCAACAGAGGACATATTGTCATCCAAAAATCAGGTTAAGTTTTTTAGAGTTGGAAGCAACTTCAGAAATGAACTCTTTTAGATGAGGGGAATGCTAAGGGACTTTTGCTCAACACTAGATTCTAGATCTCTTCCGCTTGTAATACTGGCAGGTTTCTATAATCACACTGTGGTCTAATACTTTTGCAGCTGAAGACTTGGGGTAAATGGGACTTTCCCCTCTCCCTACCCCTCTCCCAATGCAGCCTATGTATGTTTAAGTACAGCTAAGCCAAGTAGGCAGAGATTTCAACAGGACGATTCCTACCCCATCCAAATCTTGAGGTTAGCTGGGGCTGGGAAGATGGCTCAGTGACAAAGTGAGTGTGAGAACCCGAGTATAGTCAGATGCAGGAGTGTTGGTGTTGATAATCCCAGTGCTCCTATGGCAAGATGAGAGGCGGAGATAGGAGAGTCCCAGGAGACTCATGGACCAGCTAGCCAACAAGTAGAGGCCCTGCCTCAAGCAAGGAGGAAGCTTAGTCCTTGCAAGGATGGGAGGGAGGGCACGTTGGTCACTTTCCCCATTGTTGCAACCAGATATTGGACAAGAATCAGCTTAAGGGAGGACTTATTTTGGCTTACACTTTGAGGAGATACAGCCTATCATGGCAGAGAAGGCATGGCAGCAGAAATGTGAGGTGGCTGGTCATATTGCAACCACAGATGGGAAGCAGAGAGTGAACAGACAAAACCTCAAGGGAACTATTTTCTCTAGCCAGGCCTCACCTCAGGACCCAACCTGTAGCTGGGGACCAAGTGTTCATGCACATTCAAACCACTAGAGAGTGGAGCTGATCCGACATAAAAACTGCTTAATGGGCATTATTAGAATAGAGATCAGGGACAGTTGCATACTCTTGAGGATACTAAAATACTAATAGACACTTGAGTACCATCCTCTAGATTGTACACTTTAAATGATTAAAATGGTGAACTTTATCTCACTCGATTATTAAAGTGCAGCCTGGTGCACACTTTTAATCCCAGCACTTGGCAGAGGTAAGAGAATCACTGTGAGTTCCAGGCCAACCTGGGGCTACAGAGTGAATTTCAGGTCAGCCTGGGCTAGAGAGAGAGACCCTATCTCAAAAAAAAAAATTAAAAATCAATCCTGAAATGAAGATGGGTGAGTAGGGATTGCTTAGTTGTTCTCCCGATTCTCCCTACGGAGGGGATCTAGTCCACCTGCAGCAGAGTAGAAGGTGCTCTGAGGGAAACAAGCTACACGTCAACACATGCCTCCTGGAACAGGGCACACTGGAGCCTTCCCAGGACACGTGTCTCCACAAGGTGAGACGCAGTGGACAAAGCGAGGGGTCTGCTTCCACAGCAACCCTGGGCAGCTCACCTAAGCCAGCTGGCGCTGATCAAAAGATAGAGAAGGAAAGGCCGCTGAAAATGGGTACTTTTCTGGAGTTGGTGGGCAAAGCTATGTGTTGCCTGTGGGCCAACACTTACAATGCTAAAGCACCCTGTTATGAGCACTATCCATCCATGGGGAGCTCTCCCAAGGAAGCCTATATGCAAAGCAAGTGACCCTCAAGACCACCGTTTCCAAAGGAGATATAGTGAGGCCAGTGTGGAGGGTGGAGGGGGACACCCCAGATATCTGCCAGGGTCCAAACTCCACCATCTTCATTACTGGTTGCCCTGACCAAATAGCTGACAGGAAGTAGTTTAAGGAAGAAAAGACTTAGTTGATTATAGTTTTGAAGGGATATATTATATATCATAGCCAAAGGCACAGGAAGCCCCAATGGTCACACCTCAGCCAGACTCAGGAAGCAAAAATGATAAAACAGGAAGTGGGGCCAGGCTCTAAAACTCAAGGCCCACTCCCAAAGACCCACTTCCTCCAGCAAGGTTCCATCTTCGGAAAGTTCCACGACCTTCCCAAACAGGGCCGCTAGCTGTGGACGGATGCTCAAACACATGAGCCTACAGAGGACCGTTTACATTCAAGTCACAACACACTGATCACAGGGCACTTGCTAGAATCCAAAGTGATAAAGAATGTGAAGCCCCTTAATAGGACAGAAAGCACTGCTAAAATATTAATTAGCAAAGTGGCTACAAATTATAAAAGTAGTGCTGCAACAAAATCTTGTCATATCTCTAATCCTTTAAGCTTTAAAATATAACCCGAGAAACTGGAAATCACAGGGCTAAAAGAACCCCTGGGATTTTTATCTACCAAGATCACTGCCTCTAGGCAGAAGTTCCTTGTAAATCCAGACCTAATTCTTCATGACCACAGCTATCTGGGTACACTAGATTGAAAACCACATCAGGTGTCAGGCCTCTTCCTGTTACCCAGTAGTCATATCAAATGGTCAAAAATACCAATAGATAATACCATGTGGACAGACCAGAGAAATATCCATCTGTCCTATTTTACACTCCCAAGAAGGCAACTCAACCATCTGTTTTGATACTCATTCCAAATTGGAAGAAGAAACTTCTCTTTTCTGTTCAATTTAAATCCTTCAAACCGACCAAGATATCCCCATAGAAACAGTGAATTCATCTATCAAAGGCTTGGGGCAAAGGGTCCTGGGCAGAACCTTGTCCTCCCCTTGGATGAGGCTTCAATGAGCAGGTCCCACCAGAAGCATTTTTATGTGTTGATACCATATAGTAACCTTTGCTCCCATCTTAAGATGGTGTGGGGAGGTGGGAGGTACCAGACAGGCTGGGAAATGGTTTGCCTTTCAGCAGTTCTCAAGGGCTGTTTTCAACCCTTGGAGGCTAAACATACAAGGGAAGGGGTCATCTCCTTCCCAGAGGTGGCTCTCCACAGCTGGAACAGCACGTGGCACTTCACCAGTATATTACAAAAGTACCCAGCTTTAGTTCTTTTGCTATAGCAACAAAAATGATTATATGGAAATCTGCCAGAAAAGAAGGCTAAAAGGCTGGCTGAAAGATAAAAAATGGTATCCTCCACAAACAAGTCACACTCTCATGTCCATGCTAGTAAATCACCCCTCTCACATCTCTCTTCCCCTTGACAAACCTGGGGAACCCCAAAATCAGGCCTTCAAATGGAGAGTTTTGTCTATAAACTACATGGAGTGTACATGGAGTGTTTCCTGTGTAGTTAATGCATGATAATCCTGTTATGCCTGCAGCTATGATAATATAACTTTCAGTTTCCATGTTTTAAAGTCACTTACTCATTTTAGAGCATTTTGTATTACACATAGATATTTTTCTTTCTTCCTTTACGGTTGCCTTCCATTAGGATGTTAGTTACTTAGTAAAATAAAGCCTGTTTATTAGTCATTTAAAAAGTACTCCTTTGATCAATTCATTCTATTTCTGTGTTAACTCTTAATCTTTTTGAAAACGAAGGCCGAGAGGCCAAGGTTTTGAGAACCCAGGAGCTACGGCCTCACATGAGGAAATCTATATTGCTTCTCCCCTGGAAGTGAAGGCTACTTCCACGTGATGCAAGCCGGGCTGTATGCTTCTGATAAAATCCAGTCTTTCCCGAAAGTGAAACTGACATGAATCAAACTAGAAAGCATCCCTGATCCACCATGCTATTTTAGATTTATCTCACAAACAGGCTAAGTTAACAATGCACACAATTCCACTTAAATCAGGCCTGCATCTCCCAGGTCTAGGCTACAATTCAATCACGGATCGGTTCCACTAAATTCTAGGTTGTTGGAGTGTTGTGTGTGTGTGTGTGGGGGGTGCTGGGAGATTGCTCTGTAAACTAGTTTTTAAGTAAAATTGCCAGGTCGTGTACTCCACCCCCACAGTTTTTCCAGTTAGCCTACTTTTCCTTACCCCTTCTGCTGGGTTTAGCATTTTTTTTTTTTGGTGGGGGGACACCGTAATTTCTTTCTTTTAATCCGGATATAATGACCAAATGGGTCATTTGGCTCAGTCAAATCCCATCGTTAAATCCTGGAATTAAACAAAACTGGATTTTTTAAAATCGAAAAGCTCATGGGTCTCATGCTCTCTAGCTCATCTTTGCATGGCCTTGTCCACCTAACACCTTCCCCAAATCACACCTCACCCCCGTGGGCTGGGGGAAGGGACACGTCCTCCTCAAGGCAGCTCTGGGGCCAGTCCCCTGCCCGCTTGGAAGCCTCTGGCATCTCCTCCCCACCCCCCAAAGGGCAGAGAGAGGGTTCTGTTCACATTTGGAGGTTAATACCCTTATCTTGGCGCTCCAGGCGGAAGGTCTGCTCCAAGCTTTCCTTCCTGCCCTTTTCCTGGTGGCCCTGGGCTCGGTCCCTGAAGGCTGCGGCTTTCTGAGTTAGGAAGGGGACACAACTTTCCAGGGGTGCCCCCGAGAGAGGCGCCTCGGCGGTTCTTTCCCGGGTCCACCGGAGGAAACCAGCTCGGCGCCCCTCCTCCCCGGTGTGGGCGGAGACCCGGGGCTGCCGGGGGTGCCGCGCCCTGCGCCCCCGAGGGCACGGCCCTCCGTCCCGGGCCGGGGGCTCCCCAGGGTCTCCCCGGGGCGGGTGGCAGGAGGGGTCGGGGTGGCTCGTCCCCCCCCCCCATCGCGAGGCTGGGGAGGAGGATGGCGGGAGCGACCGCCTCTCCGATTGGCCGCGCCCCTCGGCCGTGCGCCCCCCGCGCGGCTGCTCCCGCCGCCGGGCCCGCGCCTGACCACCCCCCACACCCCCCGGCACGCGTGGGGAGATAAAAGCCGGGGTGCGAGCTCGGGAACCCCCTCCTCCCCGGGCCCTGCAGCCTCCCGAGGCCGAGAGGCGGGTCCGGGTCCCCCGCTGCCCGCCTCCCTCCCCCCAGTGCCGCGGACCCGGCTGCGGGCACCGGGCGCCCCACGCGCGGGCGGGCGGGCACTGGGCGGGCGGGCGGCGGGGCGAGGCGGTACCTGCAGCCGAGCCTGTCTGCCTGCCTGGGCCGGGGAACCGGAGCCGGAGAGCCGAGAGCCGCTGGCCGCCCGGAGAGCGAGCGAGCGAGCGCGCCGCTGCGCCCCCGGCCGCCGCCGCCACCGCCGAGAAACTCCCCAAAGTTGAGAGCCGGAGAGAGGCTGCCGCCCGCCGGGAGCTCGAGGGAAAGGAAGTCGGGAGACGCTCGACGGACACGCGGACAGACGGACGGACCGACAGACTCACAGACCAGAAGACCCTGCCTGCCGTCGACAGCCTCGCCCCCACCTCCGCAGCCTGCGAGGCTTCCCGGCGCTGTGAGTTGTTGGCTAGACCGACGGATTCCGCCGAGTATTTCCGTTTTAATTGTTTATAAGGACGCGTTTGTGTATTTTTGTGTCTGTGGAGGGAGTTCAGGCTTATATATGGATGCATATATGTATATGGCATATATATAACAAAAACGGAGTTTCTGATGGCGACACGGTTGCATTGAGAAAACGTGCCTCTAAATTAAGAAAATGTGCCTCCAAATATCCATAAACAGGAGTAACCTAGGGGAAAAATGAATCTAGCACTTTTATAGAGTTCCCGTGTGCAAAAATTAAAAAGTTATGGGAAAGAAAGTAAATACGACATGACTCTTAGGGGTTAACTATAGGTAGTTAACTTATGCTTCTTACCCCCCTTTTAAATATTGTTTTACCAGATTGGCTGGTGGGAGGCTGAGCTGGTGAAAAGGCGCCTGGAAGATCCTCAGAGGCGACCATAATGTCTTTAGGGTTGCCCACACTGCCCACCCTGCCTGGAGCTGTCAGACCTGGCTGCAGAGAGCTGCTGTACTTGCTGATGATCACAGTGACTGTGGGCCCCTGCACCTCAGGTGTGTGCCCCACCGCCTGCATCTGTGCCACGGATATTGTCAGTTGCACCAACAAAAACCTGTCCAAGGTACCTGGCAGCCTTTTCAGACTCATTAAAAGACTGGATCTGAGTTATAACAGAATTGGACTTTTAGATTCCGAGTGGATCCCAGTCTCGTTTGTCAAGCTGAACACTCTAATCATTCGTCATAACAATATCACCAGCATCTCCACCGGCAGCTTTTCCACAACTCCAAATTTAAAGTGTCTTGACTTATCATCTAATAGGCTGAAGTCGTTGAAAAGTGCCGTGTTCCAAGAGTTGAAGGTCCTGGAAGTGCTTCTGCTTTACAACAATCACATTTCTTATCTGGATCCTTCTGCATTTGGAGGGCTTGCCCAGTTGCAGAAACTCTATTTAAGTGGAAACTTTCTCACGCAGTTTCCTATAGATTTGTATATTGGACGGTTCAAGCTGGCAGAACTGACGTTTCTAGATGTTTCTTATAATCGAATCCCTTCCATACCAATGCACCATATAAACTTAGTGCCAGGGAAACAGCTGAGGGGCATCTACCTGCACGGAAACCCGTTCGTGTGTGACTGTTCTCTGTATTCATTGTTGATCTTTTGGTATCGCAGGCACTTTAGCTCAGTGATGGATTTCAAGAATGATTACACCTGTCGCCTGTGGTCCAACTCCAGGCACTCCCATCAGCTGCCCCTGCTCCAGGATAGCTTTATGAATTGTTCCGACAGCATCATCAATGGTTCCCTCCGTGCCCTTGGCTTTATTCATGAGGCTCAAGTTGGGGAACGACTGATCGTCCACTGTGACAGTAAGACTGGCAATGGAAATACCGATTTCATCTGGGTTGGTCCTGATAACAGACTGCTGGAGCCTGATAAAGAAATGGAAAACTTTCGTGTGTTTTACAATGGAAGTCTGGTTATAGAAAGCCCTCGTTTCGAGGACGCTGGAGTTTATTCTTGTATTGCAATGAATAGGCAGCGCCTATTAAATGAAACTGTGGATGTCACAATAAATGTCAGCAACTTCACTGCCAACAGATCCCATGCTCACGAGGCGTTTAACACGGCTTTCACCACGCTAGCTGCTTGTGTGGCCAGTATAGTGTTGGTCCTTCTGTACCTGTACCTGACGCCGTGCCCCTGCCGGTGTAAAGCCAAGAGACAGAAAAATATGCTAAACCAAAGCAATGCCCATTCGTCTATTCTCAGTCCCAGCTCAGCTGGTGATGTCTCTGCTGATGAACGGAAGGCAGGTAAAAGAGTGGTGTTTCTGGAGCCCCTGAAGGATAGCACTGCAGCAGGGCAGAATGGGAAAGTCAGGCTCTTTCCTGGAGAGACTGTGATAGCTGAGGGCATCTTAAAATCCACCAGGGTGAAATCCGACTCGGATTCGGTCAATTCCGTGTTTTCTGATACACCCTTTGTGGCACCCACCTAGTTGTGTGCCTGTAATTTGTGTGCTGTCCTAATTTAATCTCCATATTTAACTTTGAGTGGCCCATGAAATAAATAGCAGAACAGAAATTGTGTTGCTTTATTTTTTTTTAAAATAAAACCAAATGCTGTCTATCTTAATAAGACCATTGATAGGAAATGCAGTCAAGCCCCTTGACTCCTCCATGTGTTAGAGAAAGAAGGGCTTGTGTTTGAAAGTTTGTCTTCAGCATCTTTTGGTAATTCAGAGCTACCCAAAGATCATAGGACTGATTTATCCGTTCATTCAGTCATCTTTAACAGAGTTCTTTAAAAATAGACTGCTAACTTATAAAGACCAAAGTTAAGTTATTTTTAAAGGAAAGCATTGGTGCACTATTCCATTTTTAAAAGATGTAGAAGGAAGACCAGTTATTAAAAAGCATAAAAGCTAGATTTGGGAGTGTTTTTTTTTTTTTTTTTTTCTGAGGTAGGGTCTCCCTCTAGTCCAGGCTGACCTGGAATTCACTATGTAGTCTCAGGCTGGCCTTGAACTCATGGCGATCCTCCTTCTGCCTTCCAATTGCTGGGATTAAAGGCATGTGCCACCACGCCAGGCGGTTGTTTTTTTTTTTAAGTTTAAATCATTTCAGACCAGAGTAAACAAACTCCACACTGATAAGATTTACTTGATACTGCTGCGTCCTACACAGGAGTGTGAACAGTGTCAGAAAGGCTCTCTGGCTTGGCTGTCTTCTTTCTGTTTTGTGTATTCCCTCCATTTTGTTGAAAATTTGAAGTCTTCATTGCTTGTTGCTGAGAATATACGTCAGTACCAAAATGTCTACGTACCTGTTGTAGCACAGTAATCTTTGTCCATATGCTTGTGCACATGCAAATCTCAAGTTACACAAACTACTAAGTCTACCTGAGTGTATTGTACTTTGGACATCTAAATACATGTAAATATATGTGCTCTGTGATTTGATGTTTTATTTGCTATTTACAAATGTAAAGCTAAGATGTTCCATGTGACCTATTGTGCTATTTTTTTTGTAAATCCCCATCTAAAACAAATGCCTCTTAAAGAGTCTTGTCTCTTAGCAAGAGTAAAAAGCTTTAATGTGTTTTAAACAAATTTCCACTTTCCGTATCATAATTTACTCTGATCTCATTATGCATCTCAACCAAGTTTGGAAGACACTTAAATTCCAGAGGCGCAACAACTAATAATAATATGGCCAAGAGATCGCCATATTCACATATCTGTCAGGAGACAATCAAATGCTCTCTCTGACTGAACGTGAAGGGTTCAGAACAAATGAGATTTAAAGTTCCTTCTTGTACTGGAATCTGTGATTTCCTGGTGATCCAAGCCCCTCTACAGACGCACAGGTGCCTTCTGCACCTGTACCTTGTGCAGAGGGAATACAGGGATGGGCTTAGGCTGGGCCAGCATAGCATTGTATAGGGCAGAGTTGCTCCTGAGCACCAGTTCTGGTTTGTCCCCACTCTTAGGATTAATGGAGGCCCACAGAAACTTGGTTGGTTGTCACTAAGGAAAAATGGTGAGTTAGTGACAGGAATAGAAGGAAACCCAGGTTCAGCATTCTCCCTGGTGAAGATCAAGGGTTCAAAAGAATGGTTTCTTCAGAAACCTACGGCATGGAGCAGGAATCAAGAGATCACACACAAATGTAATTGACAGCAAAGGAGAAACAAGGGTGCTTTTTCCTAGGGTAAGAGAAAATTTCAAAGATGGGACGGACCCATAGCAGAGAAGTAAATAATAGAAGGCGAACCTCTGGCACTGGCTTAAACAATGTTGGTAATTCCCTAAGTACCCTCTGTTCTCTGTAGGCTCTGTGTGGCAGACTGATCAGCAGGGGTAGAGCAAGTGATCAGGAAGTGCCCCTTAGGGCAGAACCACTGCTTTTAATGTCATTGGATATTGTGTTGATTGCATGGGTTAAAATGATTGTGCTGCTTCTTGAGCACATCCTCGCCCTTTAGGCAAGATCTTGCAAAGCCATATGTTACAAGCAAGCATTTTATTTTACTACCGAGTTTAAGGTAACTAAAGGGATGTTTGTAAGACCATGGGAATTGTCATCTCTTCCTTCATATTTAGAGAAACCCAGACTCGAGAGATGCTTTGATTGGTGTGTCTGAACACAGAGAAAAAACTTAAACCATTAAAGTAGTTGGGCATTGGGAAGGGCAGCTCCTATGGGGTATGAACACACTGACTTTAGAATTGATGGAGCCAGTCCCATTCCCTTGCAAGGAAATTGTAGAGGATCCCCGAGTTGCATTTTTCTTCTGGATGGGATCTCAGGTCTTTCCAGCCCTTGATTCTGGAGCAGTGCTGCGAGTGGGGTGGTCAGTGTAGTTCATGAAGACTCTGGGTAGTCCTAGGACAGGACATACAGAGATAGAAACCAAGATACTTATCAAAACTGAACAAAGAAAATCCTGAATATTCAAAACTGTCTAAGAGCAAAAATAGGAAAGAAAAATGACACTAAAGAACACAGAATTGAATGTTGTAATGTGGAATTCTAACTGCTGAGGTATAACACTTTTAGTAGGAGCCTGATCTCATGTATTTTAAATATAGGAACAAAATTAATGTGTACTTTATTAAGTTGCTTCACTCAAAACTTTTACGTAATTTTCTCCCAAGCAATAACCTGGATTTATATAACTGAGTTTTTTTAAACCACTCAGTATTTTTATTATACAGTGGGGACAGGTGGAGACTCATTGAGAGGAAATCACACAATTACAGAGGTAACATTTTCCTAGATTGGAGGTTTCAGGTCTACCATTCTCTATATATTTATCAAATAATTACCATAACTGTGAGTTAGAATTCTTAAATGTACTTTGAAGGTGTACAATCTGAAAGAATGGCCTAAAGACTTCTGTAGGTATCCCCAGCTTCTGCATTACTCCTCACTGCTGCGCCACCCACATTTCAATATATTTATTTTTGGCTTTGTTTGAATAAGCACAGAAAAA